>JANHFL010002589.1:65208-82355 GCA_032468155.1 Oxyrhabdium leporinum | reverse complement strand
CATCCTTTAATACCTTATTTTGGGACAAACCAAAAAAAGTATTGAAAAAGAACATGGGGCTTTTTTCCCCTTTAGTTGCAGTACAAATGATTATTAATGTTAATTCCTTAAAAATAAGATTACTGAAAATTTCAAGACAAATGTAAATCAATAGTGTATAAGAGAAATAAGGTTCAAAATTTTGCAGATATGCCAATGGGAATTGAAATGGCTAGGTAGCTACCGGTATGTATATTTTTTTTCAACTTGCTTTTTAATTTATTATGCCCCCTTCTTTTGAAAAAAGAAATCTGGGCAGTAATTTATAGGGAAAAGTGGAGGAGTATGAAATTTATGAAAAATCAAATATCTCTTTTAGATTTTAAAACAATGAGGAAAATGGTCATTTCAGGCCTGGAGACATTTAGATAAGGTAAGGTGGGTGGGATGGGATGGAATGGGATACGATAGGATAGCATAGGATAATCTTTATTGTCATTTTTTTTCTGTGAACACTGGCACACATTAAAAAATGAAATGCTAATGCCCACTTTCAACATACATACATACATACATACATACATGCACAGACACACACACACGTATATATTAATCATTCCATTTTGAATGCAAAAAAAAGTATTCTATTCTCGAACTCTTCATCATTTGTGGTATATAAGCAATGCACTTCACTCATGATAATATATTTGGCTAATTTAGGAATGTTGTACATTTAATTATATAGGGATAGGTGGGAGGATGAGATGATGATGAAAAGCTGTGATTCATAAGGTTTAACAACCCTTTGGCATTATCTTCCCGCTTTGTACCTCTGTTTGGTCTTTAGTACATGGAATAAATAGCAATGTTTGATTCTTTCTTCCCATTCTATCTGTCATCATCATTATGACTAATTTCACTGCAGTGAGAAGAGATATATCCACTTTTCTCCCACCTTAGCCTTTCTACCACTAGTCTAGCTGCTGACCTCTATCAAATACCACTGCAACACAAATATGACTTTCTGTTTTACAATATTATACTTACATAGGTAGACTGCCATTTATCAATTTTGTTGAGCACTGTTTAATTATTAGATAGTGACTATCAGTTATAGAATTTCTGCATGGTATTGGTGGATTAGAATTTATAAGTGGATTACTGTCTGCCCAAAACCAAGAACTACTTTGGTAATTCTTCCAAGATGAATTATTTATTGTTTCACACCTATATACATCTTGCCAGACTGAATTCGCTATCAACATGTATGTTAGGGGTCTCTTACTGCATGATATCTGGATGAATTGCCATTTACTCCTCGGGAATGTACCCTTCCCTTCTGGGGATCCATCTCCTCGCTAATTCTATCACATTATTTATTAATAAAAAGTACTCTTATCTGTCATTTATTGAGGCAGAAGTAATTTGTCTTGTTAATTCTACTTCAAAATTTGATCTGGTCTTTGGATTAGGTATACATGAAACTTTTAATCAAGCGAAACAAATTTTCAGTGCGGTTATTTTGCATGATATTGTTATTTTAACTATATTCTAATTAAAAGGTTATATCAAAGTTTTGATTTGAACTGTTTGAAGCAATAATTGAACATTTCATCTTGAACACACTCTTATTTTGAATATGAGAAACAACATGCTCCCACTGATCAATTTCACCCTCAAACTAGTTTTGTACTTTTAATGGAATGTGACATGAAGTTTCACAGAATGGTTCAGATCAACTTGTTTTGTGCACACAAATCTCTTTTTCTTTTTTCAGTAGTTCCTGTATTGAAATACTTGGTATTTTGCTGTCTAGAAAAACATTCATCCTGAGAAAAGCCTATTTCAGAATTATAATTAATAATCAACATTTTCCAAAGTCCAAATATTAACTTGCAGTGGAAATATGCTATTAGATTAAACACAGAACTTTAGGCATATTTTTAAAATTAATGTAAAAGTTGAACTTTTTGGCTTTTGAAAACATGATGTACATTGAAAGCATGATTGACTTATAATACCTATTGCAAATTTAAATGTGTTCTATAGCATTTCCTGTTTCTGGTTTCCAAAAACACAATAGTATTATAATAGTAATCACATGATACAATGCATTGCCACAACACAAAGATGGGAATAATCTGCTGTGTGCAATGTGCATTTGTGTTTTAGTACTATATTAACACTGCATTGTGTTTTAGATAGATGACTGATCAGGTTGTAAGCTGTATCTAATTAGTCTGATAGTGAAGCTGTTTGACTTTACTATCTTTATCTTTTACTAGAAGACAGAATTTTGTGACTAATCATAAATTGCATCCTGTTAGATTAAAATACAAGCATGAGAGGGTATATATTGAAATTAAAATGAACCCCAATGGAAAAGGTTCTCATTAAAATTCCCAGTGCTGTTTTTGTAACATTGAATTGGCAAACTTCCTGTTTTGTGGTATCACTGGAATTTCACTGAAAACAAAATTTATATCTTCGTTATATGAACTGCAGGACAATTGCTTTTTTTTATTAGATTAAAGGTATTATGGAGAATATAATTGAAATGATTTTGCAGCATGTTGTATGTTTAGTAATTAGTTTTGTAAATCAATCTCACAGGTTATTTTTTAGAATAACATTAGAAGGGTAATATATGATGTGTTCAAGTTCAGTTCCTGGAGAAAAAGCAGAATCTAACTATAATCAATAAAGACACAACTTCCAGTGAACGCATCTGACTAAATTATTATCTTTCAATATAAGAAAGCTAGAGAAAAATACTCTTGTTGGGGTGTCCAGTTGTTTGAGTTTTGCACTGATTTTCTTTACTTCATGATTGGATTCTGATCACAGCCTCCATTTTCTCTTATGTAGATCTACATGCACCTTCGCTGCTACAGTTGCCCCAATGAGCAACGCTATATTGTCAGGATCCTTTTCATTGTTCCCATTTATGCTGTTGACTCATGGCTCAGTCTCCTTTTCTTCACCAATGATCAGTACTACGTTTACTTTGGAACAATACGGGATTGTTATGAAGGTAAGGTGCTTGAAAGCATGGAAAGTAGGGAAATGGAAAGGATGGTAACCATATTAAAAAATGATATGATGGTGTTTCTCTTACATTTGATTCTGTGAAAGTACATGTAGTTCTGACCAAGATAATGAGATATCCATAAGGCCTCCCTCAGTGCATCACTTATTGACAATAAATTTCAGGGTTCCAGAGTTGAAGTTCTCTGAAGTAGCCAATTGGGATATTGGGAGAAAAGGCTTTTTTTAACAGATAAAGTTTGTGGTATTCTACAATAGAGAAAGAGATGTTGCTTATTATGTAGAAAAGCTAGATGTAAACTGACAGGTATTCTAGATTCTCTGGCTTCAGGACAGAACCCCATTGTATGTGCAGCTAAAAGGTACTTGTTTCTGGGGTCTGGCTGCAAACACCCCATGCGGCAAACATTTCATGCCAAAATCCTGCTTCGATTTTAGGATGAACTTTTTTCTGCTAGCCTGTAGAAACTAGAAAGAGTCCTGTTGTCTCTGGGATCTGGCTGCAAACACCCCATGCTACAGTTTGTGCTGCTTAGATTTCAACATAGACCCTTTTCAGCCAACCCTCGGAAATCAGAGGGAGTTCTCTCAGCAGGTAGTGGCAACTGGGGACTTCCCTGCTAGCTTCCCCATTGACTTTCTGGGGAAGCCATCAGGTAAGATTTCAAATGGCAATCACATGATTGCTGGGCACTTGGCAATCCATTGTAAATGCAAACTAGTTGCCAAGTGTTTTGATCACAGTCACATAACTGAGGGCACTGCAACGGCCATAACTTTGGACACGGTCATAAGTCTCTTCATTGTGCCATCGTAATTTTGAATTATCACTGAATGAATGGTCTTTAAGTGAGGCGTATCTGTTTTGTGTAACATTCTTTTAAATACTTGAAGAATGCTATCATATTCCTTTAATCATCTTTTCTTAAAACTAAAAATATCCAACTCTTTCCAGTTCTCTTTGTGGATCCTAGCTCTAGTCCCCAATCATTCCCACTGCCTTTCTGTGAATTTGTTCCAAAGACTCTGAATCCCTCTTAAAAGTATGTGCCAAACTAGAGCAGAATGAAGGGGAACAATTCTTTCCTAATTTACAAATATATTGATGCAGTATAAAAGTGATTTTTCCCCTTTGCAATCTTAAACACACTACTAGCTTGTATTCCAAGATCTTTTTCATAAGTACCATTATTAGCAAGATAACCCAGTCCTATATCTTTACATTTAATGTTTGTTTCCTAAGTGAAGAATTTTACAAAATTTCATACTTTTTAGGTCATTTCTCCAATGAATGTATGAAGTATTTATTTATCAAATTTAGAGACCATCCATCTCACTCACAGAATAACAATAATAAGGTTTTAGATATTCCATCACACTTTACACTATCTGCAAATGTTATGAGCATTTTCTCCATTAACATTGTATTTATTAATTTGGTTTATGTCATGCCTTTCATTCAGAAGCTCATTTCAGCTCCTATGTTTTTTCACAACAGTAACCCTGTGAATTAGGTGGGCTAAAAGGGAGTGGCTGGCCCAAAGAGCCAGTAGGGATTTTTTTGTTTGTTTGTTACGTTCTGCATGTGCAAGATTGTAAACAAACTTTTGCCTTAAAATACATTTTTAAAATATAAGGTGACCCTATTGCCAACGCTGTAGTCAAAGGAGAAAAATTGCAATTATTTATATACATTTTAAGGATGGATATTTTTTTCCTAAGGTCAGTATTGGGACAAAAACAACACTTTTGAAAATATTAAACTAGGACATCAGCTAGGTTTTTTTCAGTACTTCAGGAAACCAATAACCAGGATCTGGAAATTTAAAGTAATTGAAAATAATTAAACATTCCCTGACTATGTTTGTATTAATTCATGCTTCAGGCCTGCCTTTTCTATCTGTTGTAATATCATAGTAGATCATGTATGATTTGTTTGTAGAAGACTGAATTAAATGGCAACCAAAAGCTCTACGTATTTTTGTTTCTTTAACTTTTTGCCACCATTATTAAGCAACTAGTATACTAATTCCTTTTTGTTTTATTTTGAACATATCTAAAAATGTTCACCTTTTTTATATTCATTGCCTTCTTTGCTAAGCTGAGCTGATTATGAGCTTTCTCGTTCCAGCTCTACAATTCCAAGCTTCCTATCTTCCTTTATGACCACACAAATGTTATCCTCTTTTCAGTCTCTTGTGTATCGGGTTTTTGTTTTGTTTTGTTTTTCTTTCAAGTCTGTCTCAAGCTTTTTGTACAGCTCCTCCTGCTTCTCCTCCTCTTTATGTTCTCCTCTATTAGTCTATTTATAATTGTTTTTGATGCCTCTTTCTTTAGGAACTTCTACTCATTGTAGGACCCCTTTTCCCACGAGCTTCTCCTATCATAGGATCCCACTTATCATTTCTCTGAATTAAATAAAATTCACTTTTTGGAAGACCAAGATACAGATTAGATGGTAGTCAGTTTTAGGTTCTCTTAAAGTCAAACTCATGGTGATCTCCCCTTGGGTGTACTTAACTCAAGTTTCCTTAACTAGCTCTTCTTTATTGATTAGTTTTAGACCAAGAATCCTGTTGGGCCATTCTCTAACCTCTGGAGCAGGAAATTGACACACAAAATCGTCAATCTAAAAATAATGCATTTGTATTCATTAACTTCAACAGAAAAAAAATGTTACTCCTGTTTTTTTTAAATGTTCTAGTTTGATCACACAATTCAAGAGAACAGATATTCTCATTTCCAGAACACGATTATCTTTTAAAAAAAATGGCACGACATCTTTTTTGTTCTGAGACAAGCTCTTTAAGGGAATTGATGTCATGCCCTTCTTAGGTGACTCATCCTAAAGTAAGAGGATGACTAGAAGGTGGCTAAACTAAGATATCCACAGAGCTATAAGGACTTGCAAAGAACCAATCCTCAAGTTTGAGGTTTGTTTCTTACAACATTAGTGCAGATTCTCTAGCAAACGCTCTAGCTCCAAGAGAGGCCCAAGCAGAATAGAGTAAAATATCAAAGAACTGAAATGTGCAGAAATACATGACTATAGGAAAGAGCTCTGTGAGAATGATTGCTTTTACTTTTGTTTTCTGAGCAAGACATCTACACACCAGTTGTGTTGAAGGTCTGAGAACACCAGTATAAAACGTTCTATAAAACAAATCTGCTGATTGTTAAAGACAATATTTTTTGTAGCCTTGTTCTAATCCTCCAGGATTCGAAGCCAATTCATTCATCTGGACTTCTGAAGTGTGGCTTGAACCTTCAGAGTCTGCCTATTTTGTATAGTTTTATCCTTTCTGTAATTATTCCATATTCCTTTATTTTAGGGCTTGGGGGTATGCTTTTTTGTTTGGACCACTTAGGATGAGATAAGACCATTTTGGTTTCACAAGAGACTATGAAGGACCCCAAATTCTTTCTTTTAGAGAAATGTGGAATCCTTCATAGTGGTAGCAATTCATTGGAATATGATATCCAATGGCAGAAATATATACCTACCAGGTAACTTTGAGCCAGTGACATATTCTCTGTCCAACCTACTTCACAGAGTTATGTTATTCAAATAAAATTAATACAGGATTTTTTGTAAGCTGTCCTAAGCTTCCTGCAAAAAGGCAGGATATAAATCAAGCAATTGCACAGTCAGAAATTATTTTTGTTTGGTTGAGTGTCCCCATTCCTATCCGTTACTGTGTATGTATAAATACAAAGTCATAGGAAGAAGCCTGTTGTTCTGTAGATCTCATCTCCTAGCAACAGCTATTATTCCTTTTGCTTCGCTTAGGGAGATTGCAAACATCATAACATCTGCTTGGAGGGTCAGTCCACATTCTAAAATTGGTCACTTTGTCCAGTTCAATAACCTGTGTGTTAATGGTGTTTTATTTCCCCTCATTTTCTATGTTTTCTGCTCATGAACTGTTCAGAACTATTTATAGAAAAAGCAAGAGCAAACAAGGAGAAGAATCTGTCTTCATTTTAAGGGAGATTTTTTTTTTATTTTGCTAGGGAAAGACTGCCCTTATACAAATGTTAATGAACACATTCAGTACTTAATTTTAAATGTTTTTAAGTGTTAAAATATATATGCAAATCAAATGTATTCAGTTCTTTCTTCCACCTTCCCCCCATCACTTTTTTTTCTTAATTTTCTTAACATGGTCTGATGACAAACATTATTCTAGAATTTGTAAATAATAAGCATATTTGATAAAAAAATATTGTGGCCAAGCTATTTGCAGATATTTCCATGCAATCTTGGAAGTTCTTGGAAGTTAATTCCTTTCTGGATAAAATGGACATACGACTGTTGTATCCTGTTGAAAACATCTTGTGTGCTTTTATATTGTTTGTTATTTATAAATAAATAAATACATTATTGTAAATAATCTCTACTTTCTAGGAGGATAAATGAGATAGCCTCCTGGACAGCATGATTTCTTACCTACTTTGACCTGCATCCCTGTTCTGTCTCCCACTGTGCTGCTATTGATAAGTTGGGCTACTTCCCCCTTTTGCGTAAAGGTAGATGAAAAGAAAGGATTAAGCTGATCTACTTTCTTCCTGCAGCCGGTCATCTTCGTACCATCTTCTCCCATTAGTAGACTGACCATTTCCTTGACTTTTCTTCTTGTTCCTTACATATTGAAATAAACTGTTTTTTGTTATTTTTGGCATTTTTTCTGCAAGATTTAGTTAATTCAGAGCCTCAGCCCTCCTGACTCCATCCGTACACATTTAACATATTAATTTTGCTTTAGTTATGTGTCCCTCTTTCCATGTTTTATACTTGCCCTTCTTGTGCCTCAGTTTGTCAGAGAGCTCTTTGTGCAACCATGCTGGTCCA
Organism: Oxyrhabdium leporinum; assembly: GCA_032468155.1. NCBI lineage: Eukaryota > Metazoa > Chordata > Lepidosauria > Squamata > Cyclocoridae > Oxyrhabdium > Oxyrhabdium leporinum. The sequence goes on along the minus strand of JANHFL010002589.1, from coordinate 74,476 downwards.
TCTGGTGTCTTTTCTTTTGGGCCTTGAGTATTTTCATTTTTCAGAGTTTACCATGCATCCTGAACTGTTTTTTCTTCTAGGATTTCCATCCATGGAATCCTTCCTAATCTCTCTGTTAGTTTGTTGAAGTCAGCTCTCTTCATGTCTAAAACACTGGTCTGATTTTGTTCAGTCACCCGTGCCTACGTTGTGGTAAATTCCAGTACAACCTGGTCACTGTCAAACACAGGATATCAGGAATCCAGGCACTTCAAATGAAAATATAGGTTTATTGTATGCTGAAGCTTCTATAAGAATCTGAAATACTACCGGTCAAAGTGAGTTGGTGGTAGATAAAATTTAATGGAATTCAAGGTGGGATGAACTTAATTCTCTTGTGGGCGCAAAGGGACTCACAATTGAGGACACATTTGACCCCTCCCTCAGGCTGAGCCTGGTCATCATCTACATTCATTCTTCCCCAAATTCCTACAACTTCCACTCCTTCAACCATTCCATGCCTATTAGTTAGTATTAAGTCCAGTATATTTGATCCTCTAGTCTAGTTCCCACCTCCACCTTTCAGGTGACACAGTTGTCAGCTGGGCACATAAGAAGAAATCTGTTTGATCTACTCAACTGCAGAGTTTGTTTCCCAGTTCATGTAAAGTTAGTTAACATCTCATTACTATAATGTGTTTTCTGCACACCTTGCCTAACTGATTAGCAAAGAGTTCATCTATTTCCTCTACTTGGTTGGGTGTTCTATAGTACACACCTATGGCAATGTCATAGCCATAGTTTCCTCTGATAGTCACCCAAATACTTTCAAGAAGGCACTCATTCCTACCTTCCTTCATGTCATTCTTAATTATTCTTGTCAAAGAAGGAAATAAATAAGAGCCATCATCCTGCACATGTCATCTCAGTTGCATGTAGATACTACGGAACTGAATCATAGTGGCATCTGCATTAGGCCCATATACTTAGTGTTTATTATTAAGGAGCACACAATATAACTATAGGATAAAAGAATTAAGACCTTTATATCTGCAGTTTGGTATGTCATGATAGTTGAAACTTCTAAACTGGGAAAATATACCATAGCTTAAATACTGGACAAATAAAATAGGGTCCAAAAAAGGAATGACACTCTTTGTTTTGGATTATTTGAGAAGATATGTTGCATTAAAATAAGCATATGTTGTTATAAGTTTATTATTTCATCACAGTTTATTCAGTTAACTAAGACTAAAGCTAATTATACTGTTTATAGCAGTATGTGACATCTCAGATGCTGAAAGGCCTCGTGTATGTATTCTCAATAATTTTTGAAAATAGACATGTAAGGTGTTACAATGGGTTGGTGGTGGCATCTACTTGCTTTGGATGAGAGACCGATTTGAATTAGGAACTCACCAAATTATATTATGAGTGCTGAGAAACTATTATTATTCAAGGAGGCAGAAACTTGTACTGTTCTCTTTATAAGAACTTTTAAATGCTGGGTTAACGTTGCAATGTGATAATCAGGCTAAAATACACTATTTTATCCGAAAGGGTAGATTTTTATTATTTTTATGAACAAGTTTACCCATGTAATAGCTGACTAGTATTTGGATAAGAAACCTTGTTAAGTCACTTCTTCATTGAACATACTAACAATGTCACAGACACTAGGGAGCACTATGATTCTAAAAATATGTTTACGTTACAGTGAAAAAGACATCTGAATGTGTTACTTATTAAATGCTGCAGTTTTTCTTTTGGTTGCAGAGCACTTTCTAAAAGAACAAATCAATGCTCAGAATTCATAACTACTTTCAAAATGGCTGGTTTGACAGTATAACAGTGGATCATTAATTTTATGTACATCCTTGCTTGAATAGTAAAGTATCAGTTATCTAAAATTCTGACCTGGTTCTTTTTAGAGAACATAGAGATCACTGTCTGTAGAATCTGACTTACTTGCTGAAGATGCTTCAGTCAGAATAATTTTGAGATAAATTTTGTCTAGTAGAAGCATTAATTGATTGTTTTCTAATTTCATTTAATGATCATTACATACATGTATGTATGTATGTATGTATTATGAAACGCTGTACAGGTTTCCTTATTGCTTTTTCCCCACCATTTCTGTTTACTCTGCTAGCTCTGGCAACAAGCAAATCATTTTGTCTTCAGCTATTTATTTGCTATAGCTGCCAATAATGGATTTTCCGTATTATAATGTTTAGCAGCATGCATCATATCTCTAAATCTTTTTTTTAAATGAGCCATTTAAAAGAGCACATTGAAACAACAGATTTTAAAAAATCACAAGCACATGCAAAAATGAAGGGCATTTTTCAAACACTCATTCTTACAGTGACCTCTTCTTACAGTGACATTTTGCTTATACTGAATAATATTTTACTAGTTTAATATGTGTTTTTCTTTTTTCCTTCCTTCCTCCCTTCCTTCCCCTCCTCTCTCCTTTTTTTTGCAGCTTTTGTCATCTATAACTTTCTTAGCCTCTGCTATGAGTACCTAGGTGGAGAGAGTTCCATCATGTCTGAGATTAGAGGAAAGCCTATAGAGTGAGTATTTGGTATCTAAATATATACATATGTATATTTTATATGTTTTAGAACTGCAGGAGATTTGAAAGAGGTGCTTTGTGCCATATGGATTGTGAATGAAGCACTCACTTTGAATGGTTCAAGAATGTTTGCCTTTTGCAAGGCTTCTACAGCTGTAAATTGTTTCAACTCTTGCAAAGGACGCAGCTGCTTTAATGATTTGAAGAGAGGTGCTTCATTTGTATTCCCATATTTTTGTAAGGCCCTTCTTTCAGATGCTTTGCAATATAATCATTCTCTGTTTGGTGAGAGAAAGACTAGATAAATATCAATTATAGCATTCGTTCTATCTCTCCTACAAGGAGCACTCTACAATGGTGATTTATATTTATAAGCCACCTAATTGCAACTCTTGTGATATATAGAAAGTATAAAACATATAAGAAATCCAAAATGAAAAGAAACTAATAATAAAAACTAGCCCTGACATTGAACAAGATTTGTTTACCATATTAATATCTGCATTCAGCTGGTTGATTAATTGGATTGGATTGTAATATTAGTATCCTTTTTGTTCTTAATCCATCCAGAATTTAATTTTAAGCATTCACATTGTCCAACACCATTTCTGTCTTTGTTTCTATTTCAAATTAACATTGAAATTAACAGGTTCCACATTGAGAACTTGTGGAATTTGCAATACTCTGGAATTACAAATAATGTAGTATAGGTCTGTTAAAATTAGTGACAGTTTTGTCTTAGAGCAGTGAAAGGAGTATTGAATCTTCCAGATTTAATTTGGCATGAAAAGCATGGTGAAAGAAATGTTTGTGTGCCTGTTTTAATTATTTGCTTCTTTGATTGATTTTACTTAAAAGAGGCATCATATTGTCATTCTCTTGTTATATGCATAAACATATATTTTTATTAAGCCAGTTCCACATACAATTGTATTTTGTTCTAACTTGACATACTATTTTGTTGCTTTTAGGTCCAGCTGCATATATGGGACTTGTTGCTTATGGGGAAAGACATACTCGATTGGTTTTCTGAGATTTTGTAAACAGGTATGGATTAACAGTATCAAACTGAAAAACTTGAGCACTATCACAGTGGTTTTTTTCCCCCCTCCATGGCATATTTCAAGGGGGATCTCTTGAGATTCTTTAAGATTTATCTCATTGCTAGAGGTTTGACTTCAGTGTTGATTAATATGAGTGGATGTATCTAGGAATTCTTTCCTTCTTCTCTCATAATATTTTAACTTCAAATCATACAAGTAGTTATGGAAATTTAGTCCTCTGTTTGTGACAACTTTGAAAATGAGAACTAGGAAAAAACAAAATTATTTAGTTCCCGTTTAAGCCATGGGTTTGTGGCAATGAAGTGTGAGCTACGGAACAGGAAATTATGAATTGAAATTTCACTAGCCAAGAGCCTTGCAATTGAAGAAACTTTTTTGGTATATAATTTTATTAAGAATTTTGATTATAATAATAAAAACTAATGCAAACTAGACTTAAAGAAAAGAAAATAGAAAGTGCAAAGAAAGAGAAAGAGAGAGAAAAGAAAGGGAAAAGTAATAATATAACAAAGAGAATAAGAGAAGTGACTTCCAACAACAACAAATGTATAATGAATTTAGTAACTTAGTAACTTTTCACCCTCTCTAAAGTTATAAATATTTATCACCTTCAGTATTGGTGTCAGCAGGAAGTCCAAAAAAGTATCCAGAAGTAACAGCATATCTTATTTTATACTCAATAAAGCAACATTCTGTTCCTTCCTTTTGCTTTGTTTGTAGGATTTGATTCCTTTTCATTTCTTATTTGTCCCATTGCACAGAATTTTTCAGTTTCTTTTGTATGTCCCATGAAACATCCTTTTCTGAATCATTCTCTTTGCCTGTCAGTTATAAATCCAGTATTGATACCATCTCTTGTTTCATCAGATAAAATTTGTTTTACATCTGACATTTCTTCAATAATATTTTTGGACATAATCCATCCATAGAAAAGACATCATTATTGACATTATTGATATTGGGGCTACTATTTTCGGATTTCATTCTTCAGAAATCTCTTCAGTACTTTTATTGTCATAACCATTTTTCAGGCCTATTTATCTTTCCTCTACCTCAAATCTTTAGACTCTTCTAGTTTATGACTCTTCATGTTTTTGAAATCATGAAATTGTTTATTTGTGCCTATATCTTATAAAAATCAAAACAATCTATATCTCATGTGGAGCAGCTTGTACTTTATAATTATTTCCAAAATCATTTTGTAAAAGTTTTCAATATTCCAATTTTATCTGGACCCTTGGTCCATTTATATATCTCTAAGATATAAATTTAGCTTTTTGTTGTTTATTTCAGTCTTTAATTTCTTAAGTGTTCAGGATTAAACATAGACTCACCTGACATTTTCAAACTTGTCATTCTGAAAGTCACTAATAACTTAGAAGTAGATAATGAGTGATTTTTAAAAGTGATTAGAAAATGAAGTTTGCAAACTTAGTGTCCTTTGAAAGTTTCTGCTGCACTTGTGAACAAGATGGCTAATCCCATCATCTCCTGACACACAAATCCATAAAAAAATCATCCTGATCTCCTGTTGTCTCCTTATCTGGAGATGTTTCAATGAACAGGTCTACTCACCACTTCCTTGGTCTTTTCTGCAATTGTTGGCTTCACTTTTGCAGAGACATCTTCAGTTAGCTCTACCTCTTCCAGAAGCTTCCAGCAATAGAAGAAACTGACTTGCTACTTCACTGAAAAAATAAGGAGACTTGTGCAAGAACAGTAAGATAACTGAATATCAGGATGGTTGTTCTGAAGCAATTGTTCATTTTAACCAATTGATATTTGACAGTCATATCCATTTCATGGGAACATAGAAACATTGTATGATTTAACCATGCATAACTTTTAGTGTGACTTACTTCTTTTACTGCTGTAATTATTTTGAGTTCGCTCTTCTTCCACATCTACCTACTACTAACAAATTGCTGAAGAATTTAATAGTTTAAGTAGTTTGTGAATACTAAAATGAATATGTTTAATGTTTATTTATGCTGAACAGTATATGCTTAAGAAGACAGGTCATAACGAAAAGGTTGTGATCGTTTAATTTTTGTTTACAACTCAAAAGATTGACTTGAAGAAATTATGTACATTGCTTACATGGATAACAAAGGGTTTCTTTGAAAACAACTGTTGAAACTACAGGTTTGACTGGATCATCAATCCATTCATTTCTAGGAACAAGGAGCTGCTGTGTGCTTGCTCCTGACATTCTGTTTGCCTTGGGCAAAAATGGCATTCTTAGGTGTCAGAAAGTGATAGGTGAAGAGATTCTGAAGAGCAGTCATAGGCCTTGATTTTTCTCTTTCTCAGACATCTGCCTGATGACTGGGTAGTTGTGTAGGTCATTTGCTCCCACTTGTTCTTCCACTATGTCTTAATACTTTTTTTACGAGGAAGTGTTTAAAAATAAACACTTGTGGGATTGGGCTACAGGAAAATGATTAAACAGCACCCAGACTGAAGAAGAAGAAGCTCAAATGCGCAGTTTAACAATTAGCTTCACATTTTTCAGTTCAAAAGTTGGTTATGACTCACTGTTTGGATTGCGCTTGAATTTTAATCTCTTCAAGTCTTATGATCATCACTCAAGAATTATCAAAAACAAACCTTTCCTTTTCTTTGACTTTCTTTTCTGTCTGACTGAATGGGCAGCTTCTAGTGGATATATTATAAAAAGTATTTCCTTTGAAACTACCTTATGGTTTTACTAGGGCCATTATATCTAGGCTGCAAAACATCAGGATGACACAAAATGGCAACAAATAAGGAAACTTTTCTATATCTCTGAGATACTATCTAGAGGTTGCCTGGGTTTTGCAGCCTAGATATGATAATCCTACTCATCTTTGGATTTGTCTGTGATTGTTAGGCCTAGTTTACATTCAGCTGCATCCAAGACATGTAGCTAACATTTCCCATACTTGAATCATTTTACAGGCTTCCCAAAGATCTAGTACCCTAGTCTAAGATAGCATATTACATAGCTAAAACATTTCTAAAGTGCTGCTTAGGCAGTCACTTAGGCCACTATTAGCTAATATCATTCCCTGTCTTCCAACAATAAACAGAATCACAGCTTTATACTTCATAAGCAGTGGCAAACAAATGTAATAAATAAATAAGGGCTAGAATACCCTTGGCAATAATTATTATTAGCAGTTTAAAAAATTAAACAATTTAAAAAATCTTAACAAAAGAAGCTAGTATACAAGAAATCCAGTAAAATCTATATAGTATATAATCCTGCCTATTGCTAGGTTTATGCATCTGACAATAGGACAGGAGTATGAAGTTATGTATGAATCTGACAGGGTTTTTTCCTTCATCTATTTATGAATTTCAGTCTGCTATTTTCAAGTACTGTATTAATTTTATTCATATTAATCTATGTTTGTAAAATAATGATTTGACAGTCTAGATTGCTGTGAAGTATCTAATTTTTGTGGAGTCAAAGGTTCTTTGAATTCAAGGAAGTTTTTTGTGTACTTTATTCACAAAATTTGCCTTTGAATTGAACTTAGCTTCAATTAAGTTATAGGTATATGTGCTACAAAAATGGTTTCTGAAACATTTCTTGAACTGCCTCATAGCCTATAGTTCTGGTCCTCCAAGATGGACGCTTTTCCACCTTTTCAACCTTGGGAATCAAGCATGGAACAAAGTCTGACTCTGTCTTATAGAATTTAAGTCAGAGACATCACATCATTACCTTAAATACAGTTAATTAATATTCAAACCATCTGCTTAAACAGAAGAATGAAAGAAAGTAGGTGATCAGAGCTAGTTAAAAAACCCAGGTTTGGACCATTGAGATGCATTGGGACAACAGTTTCAGAATTCCCAATCCTGCTGGTAGGCAATTGTCAACCATCCTGCTGGCATGCACAGCAAAAGAAACTCCTGGGACATTTTTATTATCAAGAGTAAAACTTTACTGATAGATCCATACAGGCACGGAAGAAGAAAAGCCAGTTCTAAAGTTTTGGTGCGAAGCGCAGTATTATGATTTCCCGGGCTGCCCAGTGTTCATTGTCCACCAATCCAGGTCAAGCATTTTATTTTGGGAAAACAGTCTGCACCTTTCAAAAGTCTTCAGCTCACAACCTTGGGGTTGTCCAATTTTGACAAGCTGCAAATGGCTAACTTAAATTCCTTCTCTTCCTCCCAGCTTTCCACACATTCCAATCATACTACTCCTATGTTTCAAGCTGCAAGCAGAAAGAGGTGTTTTGCGAGTCAGCCTTGACAGCAATATTGGGAATTACACATAAAGGAAAAGATTAAGGAAGTCTACATCTATATATTCTTTCTTATCCTCATTTTGTCTGCCTTTCTGTTTTCCTTTCCTCCAGGCCACGCTGCAATTCTGTGTGGTGAAGCCCCTCATGGCAATTATTACAGTTGTTCTTCAGGCATTTGGAAAGTACCAGGATGGAGACTTTGAGTAAGTAAATTGTTTAATTGTAAAAACATTATTTGTTGAATAACACATACCTGACATGTGAAAACAAGTCAAGTCTTTATTTCAATCACTGGCCAGCAAAGTAAAGCTTTGAATGGGAACTAGTTTTAGTAAAAAATGAATGCTTGCCATAAGAACTGGGAGAACAAAAGAAGACTATGTGCATAAGAGAGAGTAGCATAATAATAATAGTATTTGATGTAGAAGTGAAAGATCAGAGTCAAATAATTATTTTGGCAATTGTATTTTATATTATTGGAGACTGGATGGGAAAAAACAGTATATTGATTCTGTACGTGGTCAAGCATGGATGTTTTTCCACTTGTAATTAGTATTTCTTCAGATACTGCCAGGGCCTATATTTATGTATTGTATATATTATTATTTATGTGAATATAAGTGCCTTATATTAGTGGACTCCAGACAGAATAAAACAAATAAAAGACAGTAAACCAGAATATAAATGGAGCTAATCTTAAATTCAAAACCTTAGATGAGTATCATATGATCTTCATTTGACTTCAGAACAAAAGTGTTGGCAGTGACTTAAATTCTGGAAAGGGGAAATTACATTCCATAATTAGGATGCCACAGTCAGAACTTCACACATTATACTGCACCCAATAATGATATACAGAGCAAAACCACTTAGAGCTTATTAAGTCAAATGCATACAGAATCTAATAGTTCCTCAGATACCAAAGCTTCGTAGCATTACAGATTTGAGCATTATTACCAACATTTTAATTATGGATTGGATATATGTTGCCTATCAATATTATTTCTTTAAAACCAATATAATGTAATTCCTAAATCGTATTTCTTCCAACAACCTAGCTGTCCATTCTGTGATAACTCTGTAACTTCTTGTTGTCTCCAGACCATGGGTCTGCAACCTTAAACACTCAAAGAGCCATTTGGACCCGTTTCCCACAGAAAAAAAACCACCACACGGAGCCACAAAACCTGGGTGGGCGTGACCAACTCAACATCACTTACTCCCACCCAGTCACATGACACATACCCCAGCCACGCCTATCCAGCCGGTCATTAGGGCAGGAACAGGAAACCACAAAACCGTTCTCTCCTCTCTCTCTCTCTCTCTCTCTCTCTCTCTCTCTCTCTCTCTCTCTCTCGCTCTCTCTCTCTCTCCCTCCCACCCCCCCTCTCTCTCCCCTC
>JANHFL010002589.1:48388-65108 GCA_032468155.1 Oxyrhabdium leporinum | reverse complement strand
AGAAAGAAAGAAAGAAAGAAAGAAAGAAAGAAAGAAAGAAAGAAAGAAAGAAAGAAAGAAAGAAAGAAAGGGAGAGGGAGAGAGAAAGAAAGAAGGAATAGAAAAGCAGCTTTTGATCTTTACACCAGTAATAAATGCATTTCTGTTTATCCTCTCGTTCTAAAGTTGTATTATGGTTTCCCTCGTTCAATATTCTACCCTTTCTAATCTTTAAAGCCATAAATCACACATTCATTTTTTTCCGCCCCGTTTTCAGGAAAAAAAATAATCCATTCAGGGTTTCCAGTTACTAACACAATGCAGCAGCTTTTTAAAATTACACACTCATCGCCATAACCCTGCTGGCTACGCTCCAACTTCCTTCCTTGCGAGTTGCCTTCTTTGTGGAGAGCATGTAACATAACAGAGGGGTATAGTTTTTGAGCGTATATACACGGTCAGTATAATTGCCAAAGAATCAACTGTATAACAGAATAACAGTGGTGGAAGGGACCTTGGAGGTCTTCTAGTCCAACCCCCTCCTCAGGCAGGAAATCTTACACCACTTCAGACAAATGGTTATCCAACCTCTTCTTTAAAACCTCCAGTGATGGAGCACCCACAACCTCTGGAGGCCAGTTGTTCCACTGGTTAATTCTTCTGACTGTCAGGAAGTTTCTCCTTAGTTCCAGGTGGCTTCTCTCCTGGATTAGTTGCCATCCGTTGCTTCTTGTCCTGCCCTCAGGTGCTTTGGAGAATAGCTTGACTCCCTCTTCTTTGGGGCAGCCCCTCAAATAGTGGAATACTGCTATCGTGTCCGTCCCCCCCCTAGTCCTTCATCACTGGAGTTTTTTAAGAAGAGACTGAACTGGTCACTTGTCTGAAATGGTATCGGTTCTCCCGCTTGAGCAGTGGGCTGGACTAGAAGACCTCCAAGATCCCTTCCAGCTCTATTCTGATTCAATGGATGGAAACTAATCCAGGAGAGAAGCAATCTGGAACTAAGAAGCAGCTTCCTGATAGTGAGGACAATTAAGCAGTGGAACAGCTTGCCACCAAAAGTTGTAGAAAACCTTCATCACTGAAGGTTTTTAAGAAGAGACTGGACAGTCCCTTGTCTAAGATTGTATAGGTTCTCTTGCTTGAGCAGGGGGCTGGACTAGAAGACCTCCAAGGTCCCTTCCAGCTCTATTCTGACTCTGATTCTTTTCATTAGACCAGGCGTACCCAATTCCTCAACCGTTTTTCATATTGTTTTAGCCTCCATCAGTCCACTAATCATCCTTATTGCTCTTCTCTACTACATCACCAACCTCTGGGCAAGGATCTGTGGAGATATCTTGGGAGACAGGAAGAAGAAGAATCGCAGCCAAGGCAATCGACAGATAAGAGACATCTCAGCCCACAGAAGGAAAAGAGATGTGGGAAGCATTTCAGAAGGGACCCTACCTAGTATGCTAGGAAGCAAAGGTGATGGCGGGGGGGGGGAGAGAGATGCTTTCAGATTTGCAAGTTTCTGCTAATGTTACCTTACAATAAAGACAGTGCTTGTATTCCTGGGTATGCTTCTTGTCTGGACTACCTCAAAGGGCTGACAACCACCCCTCCCCAAAAAAACCCCTCTATGAAAACTGCTCTGAAGAAAGATAAGGCATATAACCCTCAACCTACAACCACAATCAAACCCAAAATTTCTCTTGCTGAGCGAGGCAATTGTTAAGCGAGTTTTGCCCCATTTTAGCCCCCTTTTAGCACCTTTGCTGCCACTGTTGTTAAGTGAATCACTGCCACATTGTTAAGTCACTAACACGATTGTTAAGTGAATCCCCGTCGACTTTGCTTGGCTGGGAAGGATAGAAATGGTGATAGCACGATCCCGGGACACCGCAACCGCCATAAGTACATGCCAGTTGCCAAGCGTCTGAATTTTGATCCCATGACCATGGGGGGATGCGGCAACGGTCGTAAGTGTGAAAAACGGTCACTTTTTCCGTGCTGTTGTAACTTTGAACGGCCACTAAATGAACCATCGTATTACCCGAGGATTACCTGTATTTGCAGCTCCCTGCACTGAGCCTATTCAGAAACAAGTATGGTTTTGCTGGCTGTCCAGGAAAGCAGTAGGTTTCCTTCCCCATCAGGAGGCTTGTAAGTAATCAGAGTCCAAGAGAAAAATCCTATTTCAAAGTGTGAAGAACTGTCACTCTCCCCCCTCGCCCCAAACTTTCCTTAAAAATGTACTTCCCCATTCATTGCAGGGACACTTAAAGATGCTGCCCAATTGGCAATTTTGGAAAGAGGATTGTTTGTGAATTCGCAACAAGATCTTAGCATCCAGCTGACCTTGTTTGGTCTCAAAACAAGCTCAGTGGAGCGAGACGGAGAGGGCTCCCGCACGCTAGAGAGCAGAGAGGGTAGGAGCCGCTGATTTTCCCCTCGCAAAGAGATATACCCCTATTGCAGATCGCTTTGGGGAGAGAGGGGGGGGAGGAGGAGGGGAGGGAGGGAGAGTGGAAGGAACGAAGGAAGGAAGGAGGGAGGAGGGAGCCTCAGCAGAGGGCCCAAAGAGCCGCATGCAGCTCCAGAGCTGTGGGTTGCCGACACCCACTCCAGACATTGTCCCAACATCTGCACAGTTCTACCTGATTCTGGCATCAGGGAGAAATAACAGTTAAGCATTATTAGCACCCTGATGTCATCCAAATCCTAAGGCATGATGGAGTCACCAAGTTCATATAGATGTAACTAATGAGTGGGACAAGAAAAGAGTCTTTTGGCATAACCCAGTAGCCATTGGGTTGAATGTAGCTGCCATAACATAACCTCTTGGAATATGGTGTAGTTATATGTAGATTCAGCCATAAGGCCATTTCCCTAATTTTCATTTACACTGTTTTCACTGTTCAGTAAAACATCACTATTTACTCTTTTTAGGACAATTCAAGGTATTTTTGATTTGGTTTACTATAATATTATAGAAATAATTAATCTGTGTGTGCCTCTTTGCAATGGCCCATTGTTTAGTGACTGGATGGTATATTTGGCTAAGATAAAGTCTATACTGTAACTTTTCTTAAGATAAACAATACTAAAAACATTGACATGTTCTTTTTTTTCCTTTCCAGTGTCACAAGTGGATATCTCTATGTGACAATCATTTACAATATTTCAGTCAGCTTGGCTTTGTATGCCCTCTTCCTCTTCTATTTTGCTACCCGTGAACTTCTCAGTCCTTACAGTCCTGTCCTAAAATTTTTCATGGTCAAGTCTGTTATTTTCCTGTCCTTTTGGCAAGGTGAGGTATTAATGTACATGCTTACAACTCACAAGCACAAATAATTGGGAACATTTAGTGGCTCATTATAATTGAATAATGTTACATTTGATTTTTTGTTTGTTTCCGATGCCATTTTTGTATGTTGACTTCATTTATAATTCAGTTATAATTCAGACCTCTTCTTCAATCCTTTCGGTTAGTTCCATTCTGATGTATTAAGGCAATTCATTCAGCCAAGCGCCAGGCAGTTTGAGAATCAGATTATTTCCAATTGTCATGAATAGAAGGTGCTAAATAAACAAATCAATCCTGCAGCAGTTTTTAGAACTATATACTTAAGTTTATTCATTGTACTTTGTGCAATAAATCTCCCATTTGAATTTAGTATCCCTTCTGGATCAGTACACAATATACATAATCAACCACTGGTCACCATATCTATGCTTTATGTTCAAATTAGCACAGAAACATAACAAATGAAAGAAAAACAAATGGATTGGCTAGGGAAAACTTGACATCATGTCTTGTATAATATAAATAATTACTTTTCTGAGTCTGATTAGTCATCATTCCAGACTCTGGATGGTGTAAACAGACATAGAAGGGTTTTTAAAACTTTTTAAAGATATATCATCAGCACTGTCTTTTCTAAACAGATTCTGATATGAACTCATTTTTTTAAAAGTTTACTCTTTTAGGCCGTCAGACATGAACTGTTGTTTGCAGTGGTTCAGTTCCTTTATGTTATCTGAAGTATAGAAGGTGGTGTCAGGTGGTGTCATACTTCCAGAGAAGTATGGTTTGATAATATGGGTTCTGTCTTATTTCCTATGCTACATGAAACTACTGGGAGAGGTCATTTGGTTCTTTGGAATAGGATGCTATTCAGCTCAATTCCTCCCTATGTTCTAACTCCAAAGAAGAAATAATTACCTTTTAACATAGACTAAATCTCAATAATGAGCTGTATGTTGAAAAAATGCTGGTATTAAACTTAGGGAAAACAGGTGCTCTTGATAAGGAGAAAGTTGGACTCGGGTTGAGATTATCTCTGAAATCGGTTGGAGTCCCCCAGAAAGAGTATGTTTACAGCAGGGGTGTCAAACTCGATTTCATTGAGGGCCAGATCAGGGTTGTATTTGACCTTGAGGAGCCAGGGCGGGCGTGGCCAGGGCGGGCGTGGCCAGCTCAAAGTCACTCTACCATCAAAAATGGGCTCCCAAGCTCCATTTCCGGCTGCAGTGGCCTCCTGCAACCCTCTGCCAGCAAAAACGAGCTCTCCCGAGCTCCGTTTTCATTGGCAGAGGCACTGCGGGCTGGTCCCTCGCTGTTTCCAGGGTGGTCCCATGGGCCAGATCTAATCACCCTGTGGGCCAGATCTGGCTCCCGGGCCTTGAGTTTGACATCCCTGGTTTACAGTTTGGGAGTCCTCCATGACCCCCAACTCTTACTGATTTTGCAACTGAGGTGAAAAGCACTTTTGCACGGTTCAGGCTAATGTGTCAACTACAACTTCTTTTATCTGATTGTATGCAGTGACTGCCCTAAGGAGCTACATTTGGCTCCCATCATTTAGAAAGAAGTAAGAATACACCTCCTTCACCAAACATTTAACAGTTAACTAGTTAATTTATTTTCATTTTTGGTTTTGCTACTAATTGCACCCAGAAGTTAAAAACAAAGTTGAACACTAAGTATAATTTACACTCTATTTTATATTGTTATATTCTATTTTGAGATTTGGAATAAACTGTAGTAGAATAAAAATACAGGGACATTTAAATCATAGAGTAACTCCTTGCTTCGCGCAGTAATCCAAATTAAGTCATCTACACAATGTAGTTGTCCAGGATTTTCTTGAATACCACAAATGAAGGGTAACTTTTTAGATATTTGGCTTCATTTTTAAGCTATTCTTATCTTTTGTTTTTCAATGTGAATCTGTTTTTCTATAACTTAAAACCATTACTCCATGTCTTCAAGATGAAAGAAACAGCATGGCCTCCCCCCCGTCAAAAAAAGAGAGGGGAGGAGGGAGGGAAAGAGAGGGAGAGTGAATGAAACAAAATACATTAAGCAAAAAGATAACTAAAATGAATGAGAACATGAACCAAAATCAGTGATAATCTTAGTAAGAAATGTTTGTACTAAGATATCAGCAATTAATAATAATCCACAGTAAAACATTTAAAAATGAATACGCTGGGGAAAGAGACTTCAGAATATTTCTTTCATTTCAGGGATGCTATTGGCCATTTTGGAGAAGTGTGGTGCAATCCCTAAGATCCGCTCGGCCAATGTATCTGTGGGGACCGTAGCAGCTGGCTATCAGGATTTCATCATCTGCGTGGAAATGTTCTTTGCAGCTATTGCTCTGCGGCATGCATTCACTTACAAGGTCTATGCAGACAAGCACCTTGATGCGCAAGGTATGGAGGTCATTACTGAATTTGCAATAAAAAGCTGACTTAATTCACTGTCTGAATACTTCATTTGAAAAATAGAATGTGTTTTCCTTCTGTCGTATTTGTACATAGATTAGTATCAGATCTGGTTTTCATTTCTCTGAACATCACTATGTAAAGGTGAAAGACAACTTTATGTAGGATTATAGGTCACTGTCCTGTGAGCTCCACCAGCAGTTTTCTAGACTTACAAGGACTCCCCTGCATGGATTATGAAATGAGCAAAAGGCGACTAGAAGGCATATCCCTGTTGAATTGTGCATCTATGTAAACAAAGAGAAGTAGTTTTGGAATAACATTCTTAAAATGAAGAGAATAGAAATATTGAAGGCACAGGAAAGCCAAGTAGTATTTTGACCACTAGAACACATCTCCAAGAATATAAATACAGACAGTCAGCATTATAAGTCTTGTGTTCACTTTCTTTTTTAATATTCAAAGTGGGGTGAGTGCTTTTATTTCTATTATAAGTGGTCCTTGATGCTCACTGTGCTGGGCTGTTTTCTTGCAGCAGTTTAATTACACAAACTAGGTAACATCATCGGTGCTAGTAGGGAGTGAGGTTTGCTCTCGGTTTATGTTCTAGTGGCTTGTCCGGTCAGTGTTGGTGGGAATGGTCTTGATGGTTCTTTGATTAGCCTATTTGCTATTAGCATGTGTGTCAGTTCCTTGACTGCAATATTGCTTCTTGTTTATTGGTCTGATGTTAATCTTGGTGTCAAAGAAGTAAACAGTACCCCAATTGAGGAACTGCCGGACAAGCTAATAGTAAATAGGCCAATCAAAGAATAACCAAGACCACTCCCACCAACACTGGCAGGGCAAGCTACTGGAATATAAACTGAGAGCAAACCCACTCCTTATTTGCATTGATGATGTTACCTAGTTTGGGTAATGAAACCATTGCAAGAAAACGGCGAAGCTCAGAGAGCACCAAGGACCCCCTCTCATTTCAACCCTGAGCTACAAATATTCTGCTTTATTGGTATTTCTATTGTGCCAGAGGTGGGCTGCAGCATGGACGTAGAGGTTCCGGCAATCCTCTTGTTCTGAGCTCCAACTGGGCCTGCCCACCCACCCTTGTCTTAAGTTATTGTTAAATAACTCACCTTTCAGCCACCCCAGCTTCTCCGGTGAGCTCCGCGCTGCCCCTGCTGCACTCACCCGATCTGCTTTCTTCATCAGCTGCCTTCCGCTTCGCTTGCACGAGCCCCAACGAGGTGCGTGCGAGCGAAGCAAGCGCACGCACGACCAGCAAACCTCTTGCTACAGCAAGAGCAGCCCACCTCTGTATTGTGCTGTTCAGAATTGATTGTATAGATTTATTTATTTTTACTGTTTTGCTTCAGTAAGAGTCCTGGGTCAAAAGCTTTGATGAAATTGGGTGGAGAGTGAGGGTAAAGAATTCAACTTGCTATACAACCTGAGAATTGCTTGCCATTTTAGACTGTTGTTTCCCATATCTTCCTCTTTTTTTTCTCTCCTCCTTTTTCTCTTTCCCTTGCTTTGGGCTCTGGTATCTGGCGCAGCTGTTCCATCATATGGTCCATATGGTAGGTGCCAAGCTCTCTGCACTTGTTTGTTTCTTCGTTGTTGAGACACTTCAGCTTCCTGCACTATTTTTCCTAAATCATATGTTAGAAGTAGCAGATATTTGTACTTTGGGGAAATAGTGGAAGGCCTCGTTAAACATATTTCCTGAACACTACAAAAGTTCTGCCTAATAGGAACAGCTGTAATGAAAACTTTAAAAATCTACAGCTGGAGATCAGCATCTCTAATGGGTTTGTACGCAATATGACTCAGTATGCCTTCAGTAGCAAAATATTAGCATATAAGACGATGTGAAACTCTATTACTTTTGCTGCAGTAGATTACAGGTAGTCCTCGCTTACTAACTGCCTCATTTAGTGACCATTAAATTTATGCTGGTATATAAAAAAGTAGCCTTGCAAACAATTTATGATCACAGCATCCTGCAGTCACGTGATTGCCATTTGTATACTTCCCATGGAGTTAAGGGAGAACACCAAAGTAAAATCGTATATTGCGGTCAGTTGTTGTTTCGCTTATAGAGTTGCTCGTCTCAATTATGGGTGCTAAGCAAGGACCACCTGTAATATGCCCACACCTCTGGAAATTATCTATACTATAGATTATAACTGCTTTTATTTCTTTAATTGGCATAGTGTACTATCCAAAATATTCTGATGATCTTTTTCCTTTAATATTTTAATTCAATCATAATAGACATATTGTGAATAAAAGTATTATTTTTCTGTAACCGTATATGATCTACACTAGCAGCCCCCAACCTTTTTGGGCACCAGGGACTGGTTCCATAGAGAGAGACTTTTCCATGGACTAGGTTTTGCACGCTGCCTACATCCTGCATGTGTGTAGATGTGGCTTTGTTCATTTGTGTGGCCTGGTTCCCGGCATGCTGCAGACAAGTGTTGGTCTATGGCCTCGGGGTTGGGGACCCCTGATCTACATCATTTTCTCATTTCTGATAGATCTCTGGGTGATTCACAACTTACAGGCTCCCCCTTTTTTTTAACAGAAGCAACAACAAAATAACCCACTCACTTCAAATTATATACTAAATAAATAATTTTTTATAGTTTTATGTATTTATTTAAGAAAATTGACTCTGAGCAGCTTATAATGATAAGATTTAGAGTTGGAGTCGATATTTTTTATGAACTGAAAAAAAATACTTAAAATATGTTAACTCCTAATTTGAGGTAGTATCCAAATTTCGTCAGTTGTCAAAATTAATTCTTGCCTAATTCATGTTAATATATGGGCACCAGGAGAAACTGCTGCAGGTAGCTTTTGAAAAGCTTTATGGGATAACCAGAGAAAAGCTTCATTTTTTCATATATGGTATTTCTTTCTAGGACGGTGTGCCCCAATGAAGAGCATCTCTAGCAGCCTTAAGGAGACCATGAACCCCCATGACATTGTCCAGGATGCTATCCATAACTTCTCCCCAGCCTACCAGCAATACACACAGCAGTCCACCCTGGAACATGGACCACCATGGCGGAATGGCAGTCACATCATTTCACGTTCTCATAGTACCTCTGGTGTCCGTGACAATGAGAAGACCCTGCTTTTGAGCTCGGATGATGAGTTTTAAGGGGTTGGTGGAACATGCCATAGCCTGAAACTTTTCTTTATTTATTGAACCAGAAAACAGGTTATATTCCCTTTTTACATGGTGCTCAAGTCAGGATTGGGCACCTTCTGATGCCAATTGTAAGCAAGGACCATTATGGCTAATGCGGGTGGTTTGGACTTTCTTTTCTAAAAGTTTAACTAGTGCACATTTCACTTAATAAAGAATTTTTTTAAAAAAAATACTAAATTGTAGCCTAGAACAGAGGTGTAAGATAAGTAAAACACATTTTAATAGTTTTTGTTATTTGTAAGGCAAAGGGCTGGTAATGCAAAAATCAGATATGATTCTCAAGAAATGAGGCTGTATCTTTATTGACTTGCTAAATTATTTGAAATCAAACTAGCAGAAAAATTCCTTTCTGCACTCTATTATGAAAAGGTATCTCCACCTTCATAATTCTGATTATTTGAGGATAGACTGTCATCCTTAGCTATTGCCCTGTTAATTCGTTCTATTAAGTTTTTCATTGTGGCCAGGATTTATTTTAATGAATATTCCACAGTGTGATATATGCAATTAGTCTTTGCAAAAGATCCAAAGTACAAATGGGGGAAGACAAGAAATTCTGGATTAACACAATCCATAGATCTTTTTCCCTATGCAAAAGTGAAATATAGCATTTGTGGGTATTTTTGGTTGTCCAGTATTTTTAAAAGAATCTGCAAGTTATTTTCTGCAAAACAAGATTTCTCCCATCTGTAGAGAAAGACGTCTCTGGAAGAACCTAATGATCCAGAATTTCAGGGAAAGCTGCCCAGGATACAAATCTGGATGCATATCCCCAGGAAAGTTGCTCAATAAATAGAAGCACATATCCCATATATATGTTTCATTATGAGTGAGGGTCATGTTGAATTATTTTTCTTTAGACCTCATCGGATCTTCCTAGATACCAAATCCAAGTGTGCAAGACTGCTTCCCTCCATTGATTTAATTTGTGATTGTATGCACTGTTAGAATCCTGTTGCCTTTTGTCATTTGTGTTTTCTTCTGGAGGAGCAATTGTATAAGCAGTGATACAGAAATCTCTTGCCTTGACTGTTTTTGAACTGTGCATCTCCTGCACTTTAAATTCTATAACATTTATGGCAAGTTACCATTTGTCCTTTCTGCTGTAAATATTTTACCTGTGTTAATAGTTAATTTTAAGTGCAGCAGGATGGAATTCGCCTAAGATGGAGAACATTCCATTTTCCCTTCCCTTCCTCTTGTTCTGTTCCAGTCTGGCCAAGAGATCTAAACATATCTATGTGGTGTGTGGGTATTACCTTTGCCATTATTTTCTACAACCCATGAGATTAAAACATGTTGATCTCATTAGGCATGATATATCTTTTGTCTAAATCACAGGCTCCCTTTTCAAGTAGTAAAATCTGCTGCCACTGGCTTTGCCAGACACATTAAAGCTGAAAAGGGCAATCAGATTAATTGCAATATATTGCACGTCTTTGTTGCTGTTGTGGTAGTGGTAACTGTGCCTGTTTTAATACATTGCTGCATAAAAGGGGGATAACATTAGGCCCATCCTGAGTCTCCTGCGTAGATTATGAAATCAGTTATGCTGGTTCTGTTCTAAGCTGCTGGGTCTCCCACAGCATATTGTGGTTATTTAGCACTTTTTCATACGGTGCTTTTTAGCCCCTTCGCTGTAGAGTCTAAATATGAGGATCTCAGGGGGGTTGACTCTATTGCTCCTTTTCTCTGTGCCTTAATATTCTCATCTGAGACCCCCGCACATGCCACATTACAGCAAAGACAGATTTGTACAGCAATGATTAGCATCCTTTGTCCAAATTGTACTTGTTTGTGTGGACTTGGGAAGTTTGCTGAAGTTTGTTTATTTTTTTCCTGGAGAGAGAGTGAAGTTGTGGCTGCTGTCATTGTGATATGCAATTCCCTTTTTCCAGAAGATATTGGAGAGATTTTGGATAATGCAGGAGAAAAGCTGCATTCACATTTTCTGCTTGAAATAGTTAGAGAACTTGAGATATGAAGAAAGGAAGACAGAACAGACACATGCACACAATCATCTGCCTTTCTTCATTTGACTTGTACAATATATTCATATGGGCTAACATTTTAAAGCTTGTCATTGATTCTGGGCACCCAGAATTCCACAAATTATCTCCTGTCAGTAGATAATTGATATCCAATTAAAATAACAGACCAGTGGCAGCAGAACTGTGATGTGAAGTTCCTCTGCCAGGAAATCCTGGATGGATATAACTTTGGCCAAAGTAACATGAGTAGGTTTGTAACTCTTAGGAAAGGAAGGTTGAACACTGTTCTTGCATAAATTATGGAGTTCAGCTCCCTGCAATTGGGGAATAAGGTCAGTTCAATTATCCTTCAGTGCCAGCAGTAGGGAATTTTTATTGAATAGGATGACATACGACCTCAATATTTCAAAGAGACATTGAAATTAGCATTTTTCTGCTATTTATTAAAGAATCTGGACCTTTTTCCAGCTTTGACCTTGTGTAGAAGCCAGGAAAAGTGTTGCTATTGCTTTAAGGAATTACACTGACTGAAGTTAAGGTGATTTCTTACAAAGCAAAACATTTTTGTCAGGCATCTGAAGAAACTTGAACAAGGTCAGGCTCCTTTATTGAATTGCAGAACTTCTCATGCACTTCCAAATAATGTTTGAAGCATGCACAGTCTTTCTATTTATTTCAGTGCTACTTTGCTTCCAAATAATTTTCCCAACTATCTCGCTCTCAGTATACCTTGCTAATACTTGCACGTGTGAAAATTTTTCATCATTAACCTCCTTTTTAAATAGAATGGGTGAATAATGTGACTGACTTGCAGATATTTCAGTGTTGGGGGAGAGCTCTATTTTTTATTTGTATTAATGTATACCGCATATATGTATACTATGTGTACAAGCTGATTACGTCGAAGCAACTTATAAGCAGTTTCAAATAGTTTGATACCCACAAAGCAAATACCCTGGGTCCAATAATAGTGTGACTTTTAAAAATTAGAGCCATATGAAAGCACCAATGCTGTGTGATGGGAAGAGTTTATTGTATATCCTACAGGAAAGAGATGAAAGAGATGATTGGTCAATGATTGCCCATCTCAGTTAGGGTTCCTGGGAGACCAACCATTTAATAATACATGTGCTTATACATGAGTCCCATCAAAATAATATTGGCACTGCCTGCTTCTTGATCAGCTCCTTTCCTCTCTCTCTCCTTGGGTTTTTTTGGTTTTTGTTTTGCCAGGCAGCATACTGCGACTTTTGTTTTTACTATTTTTCCATATAGTTTAGATATTTGTATATAAATTTGGGGGGACGGGACTGTATAGTAAGACAGAGTTACTTAGTTTTGTACCTACCATGTAATAACTGATGTGAGTTCAGAGACAAACTGTTGTCTCTGTTTTGTTATTTGTGATGTTATACTGCTTTGCGGAAACAAGCAAATATGACAAATAAAGATATACAGATAATATAGATTGTATTTAAAATGTTTCTCCTGTTTTTATTCATTTTCTTTCTGAAATTACTTTGTAAAAGGTAGCGATTTTTATTCTACACCTTGCAAAGGTTGCAGACAATTGTTTTAAGACAAAGGGTTACATGACACATGGGAAAGACTGTTGAAAAAGGCAGGTACCTCCAGCCAATGAAATTTTCCACTTGATACAGAATCACTTTACACAGCGTTATTCTAACAATGAATTCAATGTGAAGGGGATTCAAAATCCAGTAAAGATCATTTCCTATGCCTAAAATAATACTCGTTTCAAATTTGGGGAACTCTTTTGTCTTCTGTTGGAACTATATTGACATAAATACAATCATTCTTTTCAGTTAATGGCTCCTTAACAACAAAAAGCTGAGCAGAGTGATTTGAATTGGAGACTCAGAACAGGAAAGGGCACTAACGGAGTAACCTGGTAACCTCTCATAGCTTGGTTGTGTAACTTTACTGATCCCAAGAATCTTATTTCCTGCTTCCTTGCCCTCCCACACCCAACCCACACATAGAAATTTTGTTTATCTAGGTCAGAAGTCAGATAAACAACACCTTTTTCCAGAACTAGCAGTGACAGTCTAGTGATGGGCATGGTTACATAAGGCTAGTTAGTCAAATGGATAAACTTGGTTCAAATGATAAGTGTTTTGGTCTGGAAGGTGCTAATTTGCCAGCTATTTTGGCAGAGCAGGGGTATCACTTTTGCGTGTCTTCATTTGAATTACAGTTTTGTATGCTTAGACTTATTTCGTGTCTAAGTCATAAAAATGAGGAAGTTGTGTGTCTATTCAATCATGTCTCACATGTAAAGAGTGGGGAAGAGAATGTACTGATGGAAGATATCAAGTATCAACCACTGTTATACCTTTATACCTTCCCCATACACCTTAGGAGAAGATGCTTATCATGCATATTTTTCCTCCTTGACTAAGTGCTTCCTCAGACTCTGAAGGCGGTGCAGGAGAACCATTCTTTCCCATTCTCTATTTCCTCGCCATCGGGCAAAATTTAACCACATTAACGCACATTCACAGAGCAGTTTTTCACTTTATTTTCACGCCTTTAATAGTTGTCTTAGATTGTTGTTAAACCAAAAACAACCCCACTTGGTTACAATCCATCCAAAAGGGAAAAATAATTTGCTAATTGAGAGGAGCAGTGAGACAAGCATTCTGGTTATTTATATAAACAGAAGAAATCAAACTGGGCAGAATTTTTAACAGATTGTGTAATTGACTAGAGGCTTCAGTACTAAAGGATTCTGTGCATCTAACAGCCACTGGATTTTTTTCCAGCAGATGAAGCATGGACAGAATGTGAATGAAACATATGGAAGTAGTAGCAGTATCTCTGGCTAGAGTTAGGGATGATAATTTTTGTTAATAGTGGCAATTTCAAGCAAGATGCTGATTAAATTACGTTCTATGCCCTCCTACTGATCAATCACAGGATCCACTAATTGAGTTATGCTGCTCCCTGCCTACTCAGTGTTTTAAGGCCAGCAGAAGTAAAAATGATTTGGGGTTGACTTCAAACGACTTTGGAAAGTGGAAATGGTAATATTGTGGAAGTTCCCTTTATCTATATTCCTTTAGCAAGGACTTGTGTTATCTCATGATTTCAGTATGTTTGGCTTCGCCCCAACTCTTTTTCCATGCAATAATGACAATGATATAAATATATGTAAAATTCCCCAAGTCCCTAGAAGTACTATGACTATTTCTGGTGACTGACACCCAATGATGAGACTACACTTTCACTTCCCCGAAACTTGGTATCAACGGCTGACTTGTGGCATGCTGCTGGAGGCAGTATTTGTCACATTGTTGACAAACATGAAATATATTGTCTGTTCCTTTCTCTTTCGACCAAGAAACTAAATTTGGCATCATGTAATGTAATTAAAATTGAAGTAATTCAATATATATTTTAATACAAATTTTATTACAAGTTTTAAGAATAATATGAACTATAACAAGCTAAATTAGAACAGAAAAAGTGAAAAATAAAGTTAAAAGTGCAACAAGAAGATGTAAAATAGAAAAAAAAAATAACGAACAAGAAAGATTACATGTTACGATCTCAAAGAAGTTTTATAAAAAGATGTATCATAGAACATAAGAGTAACAGAGTTGGATGGGACCTTGGAGATCTTCTACTCCATGGGTGTCAAACCATGGCTGTCACGAGACATATTCTGACATTTTCCCCCTTCGGGGAGCTAGGGTGAGCGTGGTCTGAATGTGATGCATCTGGCCCGCATGCCGCCAATTTGACACCCCTGTGAATCTAGGCCAACCCCCTGCTTGAACAGGAGACCCTGCACCATTCGAAACAAATGGCTGTCCAATCTCTTCTTGAAAACTCCAGTGACTGACCACGCACAACTTTTGGAGCCAAGCTGTTCTATTGCTTAATTGTTCTCACTATTGGGAAATTTCTCCTTAGTTCTAGGTTGGATCTCTCTTTAATGATCTTCCACCTGTTACTTCTTGTCCGTCCTCAGCTGCTCTGGAGGCTAGATTGACCCTCCTCTGTGACAGCCCCTCAAGTACATGCTATCATGTCACCCCTACTGCTCTTCGATAGGCTAGACACACCTAATTCCTGCAGCAGATCATTGCATGGTTAGCTTCCAGATCCCTAACATCTTTATTGCACTTTTCTGCACACTTTTTAGGGCCTCAGTGTCTTTTTTGTATCGTGGTGACCATATTTGGATGAAGTATTCCAGTTTTGGTCTTACAAGTACAGTATAAAGCAGTACTATCACGTGATCCTGTTGCCATCTCTAGGACTGCATTGGGTTTGTTTTGTTTTTTTAACAACTGCAACACACAGCTGGCTCATACTTAAGTGGTTACCCACCAGATCTCTCTCACATTCACCACTGTTGAGCCAGGTACAGCCTATTTTATAGTATGCATTTGATTTTTCTTGCCTAAGTGTAAGGCTTTACTTTTATCAGACTGAATTGTGTTTTGTTGGATAGGGCCCAAGGTTCAAATCTATCAAGAGCCTTCTATATATTGAGTCTCTTCTAAAGTGTTGGCTATTTCTCCCAGCTTGGTGTTGTCTGCAAATTTGATTAGATCCCTTTCTATTCCCTTCTTTATATCATTTATAAAGATATTTAAAAGTACTGGGCCTAAGGCAGAACCTTAAGGACTCCACAGCATGCTTTCCTCCATTTATATTATGTAGACCCATTGAGGACAACATACTGAGCGCAGTTGATCAGTCAGTTACAAATCCATCTGGTCGTAATGCTATCTATCCCACAGTTTTCTATCTTACCAAAAAGTAGGCTGTGGTCTACCCTGTCCTCAAGTTCTGCAAATCCTACATCCTCTAAATTTATTTCATGATTGTCTTCTTTCCGTAGTGTATCCTGCTCAATCAAAACCAGAAATCAAGAGTTCATTTTTATTTTTACGCAAGAATTCCATGTGAAATTTCTATTCATCAATAAATGCAGCTATCGTTCGAATCAGACATTAGTTTATCCGTCTGAACAAGATCTGTCAATTTCACCAGCCATTCCTCCATTGTGGACAATGTTGAATCTTTCCATCTTACAAGTAGTTTTGGCTTACAAGCACAATTGGGACCAGAATTTTTTTGTTGTAATTGTAAGCTGAGACATCACCTAACCAAACAATTGTTTTTAAAATGGTTGTTAAGTCACATCATCATTAAGCAAACCAGCAAGTCATTAGGTGAGCTAGATGGTTGTAAGTGCAGACCCATTTTATCCAATGGATATTTTTAACAGAATAACATAGTTGGAAGGGATCTTGGAGGTCTTCTAGTACAAGCCCCTGCTCAAGCAGGAGAACCTAAACTATGGGTGTCAAACTTGCTGCGTCACGTTGCCGTCACATGATGTTTTCAAACGGTTTTCCCATTTGTGGAGCTGGGGTGGTCGTGGTCATGGCAGGCCAAAACTGAATGTAGTACTCCACATGTCTTACCAGGGGTGGGCTTCAAAACATTCAGCAACAGGTTCGCTGCCCGGTTGCTAGGTGGGTATGGCCATGGTGGGTGTAGCATAGTCGGCCTCCTGCATCACGGCAGGGGGGGCATTTTCACCCTCCCCGGCCTCCAGAGGCTTTCCTCGAGCCTCTGGGAAGGCAGAAAAGGCCTCCCCAGGCTGCAGAGGCTCTCTGGAGGCTGGAAACGGGTGGAGGCTGGATATGGGCTCATTTCCAGCCTTCCCAAACTTCCGGGAGGCCTGTTTTTTGCCCTCCCCAAGTCTCTGTGCGCACCCTGCACTTACCTGCATCCAAAATGGGCCACGTGGAGACTCCTGGGAGGGGTG
>JANHFL010002589.1:35369-48288 GCA_032468155.1 Oxyrhabdium leporinum | reverse complement strand
GGGTGGGGCCAGCCAGGAGTGGGATTTGGGGGTTTGGCGAAACCCACAGAATCTTCGCTAAAGGTCCGCCCAAACCCCTGCAAACCCCCAGCAGGTATTATAAAGTTGTACTAATACTTCACATGATCTTGATTCTATCCCTCTGTTAATTCAGCTTAGGACTGTGTTAGCTTTTTGGTGACTGTAGCACACTGCTGGCTCATATTTAAGTGATTGTCTACTAGGACTCCCAGATTCCTCTCACAGTTGCTAGTATTGAGCCAGGTACCACCTATTCTATACCTGTGCATTTGGGTTGTTGTTGTTTTTTTGCCTTAGTTTTCTCACCATTGAATTTAATTTTGTTAGACAGGGTCCAATGTTCAAGTCTGTCAGGATCCTTCTTTATCTTGAGCCTATCTTCTGGAGTATTGGATATTCCTGCCAGCTTAGTGTTGTCTGCAAATTTGATGAGTTCCCCTTCTATTCCACATAATGGAAAAATATTGCAAAAAATGATCGTGTAATCACGGGACACTGCAACAGGTTGTTTTGGGAAACAGGCAGCTAAGTTGGAAGGAGAAGTCAAGCGGGGACCCGACTTGGAATTGTTGTACAGCTGTAAAAGGTATAAGCTTGAGCTCCCACAAGGTCCCTGAAGTCTTATCTGGCTGTTCCCAGGAAAAGGAAAACTGCCTGTGGAGATTCTTGTAATATAAGTAGAAAACAATATAGTTTTGTATACTTTAGTTATTAATAAGTGGTTCTGGTTGCTTGTGCTGACAAGTTGTAATTGCGACTGGTTGCCAAGTACCCAAAATTCAATCACATGACTGTGGTGTATGTGTGATGGTATGGCAGTTGAAACTTTAAGGGCAAGTCATAAGTAACTTTGAGTCCATCATAATTTGAACATTTATTTAGCAACTGGTCTTACATCAAGGACTGCCTATATCATGTCTCTAAACAATCTATCAATCTTTGTTACTACCTCTGACACAGCCATAGAAGAGGACATAATATTAGTAATAATTTACAAAATTGATATACCACCCAATTCTCAATGACCCTGGGTGGCTCACAACAATATTTTTTATAGTTAAACCAACCACAGGTAAAAGATAAAAGATGACAAACTC
Organism: Oxyrhabdium leporinum; assembly: GCA_032468155.1. NCBI lineage: Eukaryota > Metazoa > Chordata > Lepidosauria > Squamata > Cyclocoridae > Oxyrhabdium > Oxyrhabdium leporinum. The sequence continues at coordinate 47,170 of JANHFL010002589.1, read as the reverse complement.
AGTGATACGAGGGGGCTCATTATCTCTCATTAAAAACCTGGTGAAGAGCCAGATGTTTTTGGCTCTTCTAAACAATAGCCATCCAGATCTTGGAGGGTACTTAGTTCTAGTTGGCAGATGTTGCTAAACAGAAGATGAAGAAGGTGCTGCCTCCTGCAGCACTCTGCCGGCCAAAACAGACCGTGGGTGCCTCTGCCTCCTACAGTACTCTGCTGGCTGAAAACGGGCCGTGGGGGAGCTTCACGTGGTGTTCCCCCCCATAGCCTGTTTTGGCCAGGAGAGGCACACTGGCCAGTCCTTTGATATTTTCCCATGGGCCAGATCTAAGCACCCCATGGGTCGGATCCAGCCTGTGGGCCTTGAGTTTGACACCCCTGTTCTAGATAATTTCTCTGGCATCATGTACCAATTATACATCATTTTATAAAAAAATTCTTTAAGATCATAATACAGTGTAACTTTCAGCCATTTTAATCACACATTTTCCTATTGAACCATCTCTATGTTATAACCAAACTTCTTATCCATTAATAACTATTTCTTTCTGCTATTCATTGCTCTCTTGATTTAAATTTCCTTTGATGATTTTCCAATAATTCCTGATATGTCAACCACTTGTCTTTACCTGCTGTTTCTCTTCTGTGGAATACTTCTTTAGCTGAAATTCACAGAGGTATTTTTGGGCATTACTTGGCTTTATATCTATACCGTATTCTCAATATGATACAACTAATACAAATGTTTTTAAAATCAACATTTTAACTTTATACCATAAGTATCCATGCTATCCAAGCCTCAGGTGATGATCCTCTAACTCTAAATATCACTTGTTTCTCAGCAGTATCCTTTCTTTCATCCAGGCCAACCACAAGTTGCAAAATAAATCTCAAATCCGGTAAACCCAGTCCTCCTCTTTCTTTTACATCTTGTAACAGTTCTTGTTTCCAAATCTCCTTGATAAAATCTATATTCCGCAAGGTTATTTCCTAAAATAGTTCCACTTTCTTTGGAACTCAAGTTGATTTCATTTATGTAACGCCTCAGAATTGTGATTTTTTTTCAGTCATAAGTTTCCTTTGCTTTAATTCATTTTGCAGCATATGAATTTTATAAGGTTTAAAACTGTCACTGATCATGCTCATACCTACTATGACTTTAATCCCGAATAGTTTCAAGATTATAAAAACCAAAACAGCCTCCAGATGTTGTAGGAATGCACATTTCCCTCTGGAAGAACTAAAAAGTGCTAAAAATCCCAAGTGGTGATCTTTTACAGAAAAATGTACCAAATGGCCTAATAAACATGGTTAATTTGGCGTTGTCTGAGTATAACTGGATCTGCCAAAACCCACTAGCTGCATCAAGCACTGAGAGTATCCAAACACCTGCAAACTATGGAAGAACATCAGCTGTAAAGAAAAAGATCTGCATTTCTTTTTCAACAACTTGTTCTGCTTTCTGGTCTGAGTTCTGTGTAATCGTGATTTGAAATTATTCAGAAAAAGTGCTTTGAACTTTGCTATTTATTTATAAGGAGGGCCATTTTTTCAGAATTCTTTGCAAACCTGCAAAAAAGATGCTATTGCTTTCAGGAATGCAAAGGGAAAGGATCTTCAGTTTCATTTCATAGGAATCTATATAGCTGCAACATGGTTTTCACTGTTGGTACCATTTTTGTTTTTTGCAAAGTGGCCCGAGACTTGCATCTGAACTGTAACAAATCAATTAACTAAATGTATAAACTGCTTGTCATCCTTAATCTATTTTTCCACCAAGATGGCCTCCTTCATCTGTGGGATCCTAACCATAGACAAAATTGGCGGCTCTTTCTATTCTCTTATTAGAATTGCATTTCTCTACAGTCATGCATCAATTCAGATTCATTTACAGCTTATCATGATTTTTTTATATTTAGCCTGGCGTTCGTTATTATATGTTATACAGGACATGGAGATTGCAGGTTGTCTTTCACTCCTAAACAGAAAATATTATATGGTACCAAACTGGTAGTGGAAGAAATACTGCTCCAGGTAACATATAAATAGTACTTAACATGGTTTTGCCAAGAAAATAATTTGTTAAACCTTCCTTCCCACTCTTGTCCCACAGTTTTTTCAAAATGGTGACTACTGTAGTCATGTTTCATTTAAATGGGCCAAGTGCAATTTACTTAGAAACATTAATTTTGAGCTGCTGATAGAACCAGTCCCCTAACTAACCTGTGTTTGTGCATGTGTGTGTGTGTGCATGCTTTTCCCTTGTATGTAAATAGGAACCTTTTTATTATAATGATGACAAGTCTATGGAATGTGGAATGGGCAAGTCCAGTTGCCAAACTCTGACCTGTAGGCCACATTCCAGGAGATGTTTCTTTCTAGCTGCTTTGCTCCATATTCATCTCGTTTTAGAGCTGCTTTTATCTGGCACAGATTGCTTATCAGTCTGCATATGACAGGAGTCCCCATGTCACTACTTTAATACTTTTGTGCACATGGCAGTTGTAATTTTGTTTCTTCTGCTGCTTTTTTGGTCAGATGTACACAGCTGCGACTACTGTGGTTTCGTTTAGTCAGGAAACTTCCTGTCTATTAATGCATGGTCATTCTTCAGTATCAGTGAGATCTGATTTATCCTTCCAAAACTATCTCATTCAGACATTTTCTTTGAGGACATGTGCCATTTACTGAACTAAAGGGCTGAACTAAAATAAATGCATCTCAAAATACAAATGCTCTGGATGAGGCTGTTTATATGGTTCTATTTTAGTATGTTTTAATATACAATGAGATCTGTATGCAAGAATTTACCTGTTTGTTTATAAGAAAGCCAATTTACTTCTTCACACTTCACACCATGCTTCAGCAGTAAATCACTGCTCTTCAACCTTTTAATATCTTATTCAGCACTTGGTAGAAGACGCTTAGATATGACTCAGCTAAGGTAGAATTATTATTGCAGACAAGAGGTCTGAACACAACAGCTGATTATCCACCACAAAGTCAAGAAGTCAGAGCCTTTATAAAGATATAATGCTCCAGAGTTTAAACTCTGAACGTTTTCTGTCTGCCCTTTGAAGCTAGGAGTTATTTGATTGCTTTCTTGATACCCTTAGGAGGTCATTGAGATATATTCATATCAAAAGGTCTCCTTAGCCTGGGAACTGCTGCTCCTCAGTCCTTACAGCTTCTGTATTGGCTTGATTCAAAACTCAGTCTGTGTTTACAGTGAATTGGTATTTTTTGTGATAGGATAAAGCAAAGCTACAAATGCTTTATTTTGAAACAATGAGCAAAGCAGTCCATCTACCATGAAATTACTTGTGCTAGAGCAAAAAAACGTATTTGTAATCCTCTTGTCTTATGCAGATAAAATGCTCCGCATATTTATAGTTAGAAAGTGGTCTGAAAAACGTGTTCACCAGGTTGTTGTCACGGTTATTCCCCAGGATTTTGGCGCTCTGTCACCCCTCAGAAAAGAAAGAAAAGTAAATAACTCTGACTTTGCTCTCAGTATCCAGAAAGTGAGAAGTATTGACAACTCTGCATAGTAACCATGAGAAGGGCTTTTGAATACCAGAAGATACCAATTAGATGCCATCTAATTGTTCCCTGAATATTTGCAGTCCATATATATTGAAATGTTTGTATTTATACTCAGGTAGGACTGAGGGGGTATGGGGTTGAGTGTGATCTGGATGGATGAAAAACCATAAAGGCTTAAAGGTAGCCTGAAAGAGAAATGGGTAAATTGGATGAGGGACTCTTGTGTGCTGCATTTGGTTGTGCAACTGTGAAAGAAGGATACACAATGAAGGTTAGAAAAATAACTTCAAGATTTTGGGTTTGCATTTTGGATCTCAGATTTCACCTTGGCCACAAAATAATGGCAAGCAGATTATTTTTCTTTAGCCTCAGAAGATATTTGTAAGAATTGAAAATTGTACCATAGTTTAAATGAGTAATTATGTATTCCTAAATTTAGACCTGTTTCATGTTTTATTAAGATTGGAATAATGATTTGTACATATTTTAAACTTATTGGCTTTCTCACAAAAAATGTGTTTTGTGATTGGCTAAATCACAATAGCACTTTGTGGTGCGCTTAAATAAGAGATAGACCCATCATCCTTAAAAGGTGGAAAATACTGCCAATAGTGGCTTCCAATAACTCAGAAGCAGATTTTTATCCCTCCAACCTTACCTGGTGTTGAAAATTGCTAAAAGTGCATGGCAGATTCTCTATGTGTGCAAATGACCAGCAGACATAAAATTAATGCTGTATAATTATTCATTTTCACTGAAATTCCCAGAATTGATTCCTACATCTTTAGTACAATCCCTTTCATTTTCACAAGAAAAGAGCACATATCACTTATTTTCAATTTCTCCATTTTGGAAAAAAAATCTGGCTTTATTTGTAAATTCTACAAAATACAGAGGAGTCTGGCAGGACACTTACTGTAAGTCAGAAAATAAATAAGTACTTTTTTTCTTGCTCTATAGAAGATAAAATGTGATTTGCATATATAAAATATAAAGTACAGCTCTGTACCAACATCCCGGCCATGCCACAAGGCAGAACGGCTTAAAGAATGTGAAAATAACTTATATTCGTGCAATAAATAAATCACAGGGTAGGAACAAGGAAAAATACGGTGACAAGGGTAGAAACGTTAAAGAGGGAATCCCCACTAAGGATCAAAAGGATGGAGAGGAAGGATGGACAACACTGGTTTGGAAGCTGATTCCATCTTAGGGGTAGAAGTCACGTTAAGCTGCAGGATGGGTAAACCCAACCATATGTCTTTTTAAAAAATGGATCATATTTGCCACTTAAATAAGTCACTGGCACATGCCTGGAAATGATTACCCACAAATACTCATTGGTTCTTATGTTAGCAACATATATTTAATGGAAGAAGGTACTTTCCTAAGTCTTCTAATCTAACCCTTCTCCATGCTTTCTACAGAATTACTGTATCCATGTCTCCCAGGTGCATAAACTTCCCAGTTTCTTAAGCAATGGAGCTTCCAGTGTCTCTTGGTACAGATGTGCTATTCTCATATCATCCATGCTTGGCGTAAAATTTTATACCCATTTTAAAATGAGAAGGCAATGGGCTAAAACTGCTTGGCCAAAAAGGCATACAGATAGGCAGTATATCAATAGCTGATTCTACAAGTCCAATGCTACTAATATTCTGTGTGTCCATGCAGGCAGCTTGGTTTAAATGGCATATGGGACTCATGACAGCATGGCAGAGAAAGGGAAACAATACACTGTTTAAGTTTGTGTGTTTACTAAGTTAGGCTTTTGAATGTTATCAATTTTTTCCATGTTTGTGTTCTCTGCAATCCACATTTCCAGCCAACATGGCAGAATGCATCTGGAAAACCACTGGATGGTATAAAAGTTGTTACAATGAAGGGGACGAGATTGTGATTGTAAACATTTTTAAAAAATGAACAGTGTGGGTTTTACAGTAAATCCTACTAAGTGCATATGAGAATATTATCTTAAAAGAACAAGGAACAAACACAGTGGCATCCAGGAGAACCTAACTCTGCCATTGTGCTAGCTTAGACCAAACTAGGATTTATTTTCATGACAGAAATTATTTTTGGCTATGATTCAAGCTATTTTGCTGCTCTTGTGAAAATGCATCCTTCAGATATAAAGAAGAAAAGCATTTTGAATTTCATTTACTACACTTTCCTAAATAAAAATGCATCTTGTGTTTTACACAGCTGAGTGAGGCAAAAATTAGGCCACAAAACAGCACAGAGGAACTATATTCCTCACCAATGTATTTCCAATTGAAACCTCTTTTCCTTGTTCTATGTAAGTGACTGGATCTTTCTCAACTTGCTTTTGGGGAGAAAAAATAAACTGGAAGAGATATACTGGGTTACACCCCATTGCTCTGATTAGGACTGATTCTGAACCCCTCAGAACCCCACACCCAATTGCCTGTACTGCTTCTTGGGTTGGGCCAACCTTCATATAACTTGGTTCTCTTGAACATAAAATGTCTTAATCTCTTGGGTATATTTTTTCCTGAATTTCTATTTCTAGCCTTTTGCCAATGCAAAAACAGAAAGAAAATACAAAAGGTTCTCTTCATTACATTCTGTTTGTTGCTATTGGTACCCCTCATGGAACTAATTGTTTTAGACCTCAGTGTCTTCTCTGGAACTTCACTTGTAATTCTGATGCCCCTTCACTATCCATCAGTCTCACTTGCTTTATCTACTCCTGCCTCATTTAATACACTCCCTCTTTACTTTTCCCATTTCCTTGTCTCTCTCTTTCTCCCTCTTTAGAAAACTGCTTCTATCTTGTCCATAAATCTTATGACCTCAGCAAAAGAGCACTTTTACAATCAAAACAGTATTTGGAGCACAGCTGCATCCACACACAGTTGCAGAGACATTGTCTCTCCAATCACTGCAACGGGCATAATTCCTTTATTTCTTCCTAGGGTGGGTTAGCAGCAACTAGCTCTTTCCTTGACATGTCCCTTTCTGATCTGTTTTTCCATCACCCTTGCAGTCACCAGGCAATAACACTTTTTTTGACCATGTTTAAATGTCTATTCATCAAAGGCTCAGACTGATTCTTGTAAAACAACAATTTCATGCTGAAGCAATCAAGAGGCTCTGAATTAAACAATAGGTTAACTGGGAACTATGTTTTACAACAAAAAGCAGACAGAGTTATACATGAATACCTAGACTTGTGTCTGAACAACGCACCAAGAAACTGGGAAATTGATATCCTCTGATAACATCTGGTTTATTATAATCCCTGTTTTTGACATTAAAAGGTGACTTAAATCTTGGCATCCCTTCCCCCCCCCCCCCCATCAGATAGAAGCTATCTGCCTTTCTCTATAATTGCTGTCAAAACTTCTCTGAAGCAGCATTCCCGACTAAGGTAAAGATCTCATCTTCAAACCTCTCTGTTTTACATTTAATCAGTCAAAAGGTATGAAGCAGCAGAGGAGAAAACCTAACAATTATAAAATGGAAAAGAAAAATAACTGGCCACTGTAATCCAATTCACAAATAACTGACAGCTAAAATTACACAAGTTGGGCACCACTTTCCCACAATCTTCCAATGAAGGCAAGGACTAAGGACAAAGTTCAACATTTAGCCATTTGGTCTTCAAGTCAACTGTGTCTCCTCCAGTGGGTAGAACAAAAGTGGGAGAAGGAAAGAGCCAGTGCAGCTACAGCTGCTTTAGATAAGAGCTGTGCAGAGGCATGGCAACAGGACTTAGTTCATGGCTCAGCTTGTAGGCACTAGGAGTAGGTGGCCTGGTTGGAACCAGATTTGACAATGGTGATAACGCTGGCAGTTGCCACCTTCGCAGCAGTGCCATGAGCAGTGACTGTACGGGCAAAGCCCTGCAGCGCTTCATACTTGCCACGCAAGGCGTCCAGCTCAAGGCGCATGGCAGCATTCTCCCGCGCTAGCTTATCAACTTCCCTTTCTAACTCTGTCTTTTGCTTCTGCAGCTCCTCCTTTTGACACACCCGCTTTACTCGGCAGCTGGCCGCATAGCCACGATTCTTCAGAGTGCGCCGACGTTGCTTCAATCTTGCGACCTCCTCCTTGGACAGGCCTCTCAGATGGTGGTTAAGTTCCCGCACTGACAATCCCATAAGCTCCTCATCTGAAAGATGTGGTGTGTTCTCACCCATTTCCCGTTTGATCTATTTAAGAAAAGGGTAGAATAGTTGAGAATCAGATGCACAAGTATGGGAAAAACAACAACAACAACTGGAAAGAGCAATGGGAGCCTAGAAGAATAAACAACAACAAGGGAACAATTTGTAGCAATAGTATGTAGGCATTGTTATTTGTGTATATTTGTATATATTTTCTGCAATGTTTTTTGAATTAAGGTTTTTTTCCTTATACTGTAATAATTATATTATAAATTCCTCATAATAAAATTAATTGATTTTATTATGATTATGATTGATTTTATTATAAGGCTTTGAAATTTGAAGATTTGACTAAGATCTTTAAATTATTTAGCCAGCACTAGACGCCAATGAACTCAATGGAATTTACTTCTCAGTAGAAGGGTTGTGTACTTAAATCAGTGTCAACTGAATCAATACAAGTTACCCATCAACTAAATAAGTAGGATCAAAGTATGACTAGCTCAGTCTGGATTTATTCCCATCACTTTTTTTCTTTAAATACTTCTTTAATCTTCCATCTTATTATTTCACAACAACAGAAATTACAACCAAATATAAAATTTTGTATTTATTTTATGTACGGTAATTCCCCCCATAACTTCATTGCACTAACCCTTTGATCCAGTTCATCAATTAGTTTATAAAAATTGCATTCTATGTCAATTTCATTTTTTTTCTCTTATAAAGCATTTTTTAAAGATGGAATGTTCTTTAGATTCAGAGGAAAAAATCTAGAGGAGCAACACAAATATATCTAGTATTGGATCTCAAGTAGGTCTTTGGGAAAGAAGTGCAATAATCCAGATATCATTGCAGAAGATACTCCATTTCTGGGATTAATCAGACAAATCTGATTCAGAGGGCATTCAAAAAGCAGGATCCAGGATGCAAATCTTAAAATTGGTTTGATATGATCCTTTATGTATGGGATAACAGACCATTTACAGTGCAATCCTATGCAGACTATGTAGAAACAGAAGAAAAATTCTGTTTCCAAACTCTCAATGGAGAAAGTAACTGTATTTGAGACTTTAGCTTTTGAAAACATCAAGATTATCATATAACAGTGACTAAGCATTGCTCAATATTGGTGTAAGACACATGTGATATTTTCCTGCTGAAGTTCAGATGCTACTGGCTCCATTCCAGATCAATTTCTAAACACTTCTTATGAGCAGAATTTGCAATTTCTCTGCCTTGAGGTGTTTCTAAGCAAAACTTAGTGAATCAACACTTGATTGTCCTGACTTTTCCAGCTTATAGGAACACAGCAGGAATAGGCATTCCTATTCAAATTGCTTTGGGGCAGTAAATAATTAGAAGGAAGTGACCATTTGGCCAAATAATCCAACTTAGTCTGAGTTTCCACACTTAAACTACATATTGCTTGAAACTATTTTGTTTAATCAGTAGACAATTTCTAATAGTGTCATGAAAACAAAGACATGTAAACAATAGCACAATGTTCCTTTGCATTGCTAAAAACAAAGTTATAATTGAATATTGTCATTATGATATTATCATAATTTCCTAATACCTGCTTAGTTGCAGGTCTTTTAACAAAATTCACCAGCTTCCGGACAATAATTGTTGGCTCCCTAAAAATCCCTGAGGTGAGCATACCTACTCCTGGCTGTTTCATACAAAATCTGCTCTAAATTAATGTGTTGGTTTCCTCTTCTAGAAAGGTGAAGCAGATAAATACAGTTCCCAAAATTACTGCCCTGGATTTTTGTTTGGAAAAAAATTTACAGCTAAAGACTGACAATGAAGAATGCATTTAATCTTTAATAGAAAGTAGGGGCTGGCTTCCCTTGGCAACTTTTGTGACTTCTCTGCAGGACACACCTCTACTTACTTTACCTGCACACAATAATGGTTGCCTCTGTCCTCCAGGTTTGTGTTTAAAGAGCCAGTATGGCAGGCTAACTCACTGCTCACACTCCAGGAGTTTGATTCTGACCAGCTCAAGGTTGATTCAACCTTCCATCCTTCCAAGATCAGTAAAATGAGGACCCAAATTGTTGGGAGCAATATGCTGACTCTGTAAACCGCTTAGAGAGGGCTGTAAAGCTCTGTGAAGCAGTATATATAAGTCTATGAAGCAGTATATATAAGTTGCTATTAAACAAACAATGTGACAATCTTAAGAATGGGGAGGCAATAGTTTCAATTTTTTGTTGTTTCTTTTCTTGGATACAAGCAGGGAAAATACTTATATGGAGAAGCAAGTGCCATTTTTCAAATATTTCTGAAAAAATTAATAGGGGCCCAGCTTGCCAAAATGTGCTTGTGTATGCATATGTATGGCAAGAATTTATAGTTCACGTTAACAAAGCCACATCAGCGCAATAACTCTCAGAGAGGAAAATTACATTAGGAAAGACACAGAACATCCTTCCCTTTTTGGCTCAATGCTGCTAGAACCATTTGCAAATATGTGTCCATATGTGCTTCAGCAACTGTGTGGATTACAGACTGGCTATTCTTTAAAAAGAGGTCCTGTATCAACTCATTGAAAATAATTTAATTCCATACAAAGTTCCACACACATGTTCACCATTTCTGAAAAGAGGGTGAGGCCAAAGGAGAAAGTGAACAGCAACACAAGCAGGAAGAAAAAATGGAGAAATGGAGGAAACAGAGAACAAGGAAGTGAGGGCACAAAGAAGAGGGAAAGTGAAAGGTGGAATAGAATAATTGCAGATAATAATTACAGAGAAGATCAGGGGAAAGGAGATGTACACAAATTGTGCAGAAATTCTGTAGAGCCTGTAAGGTTTACTTTTCTTCCAATAAGAACTCTGGATGCTGTTTTTTTTAAAATGCCAGATAATAATTACTGATTTAAGTCATGATGATCGATCTGTTATATGGTAGCAGAATACCAGAGTTTTATGGAAGGGACATGAAATCTCTAGGAGACTCTCCACCTTGGCAAAAAATGACAGAGAGAAACGTGTTTTTCCAAATGGCTATGTCCTTACCTTTAGGGCTTTGGTTGACAAGCTGTCAGCTGACATTTTCTTGGGCGCTCCTGACTGTCCCCCAGAAACACCCTGTAATTGAAAAGAGAGAGAAAGAGAGATTGTTGTTATTTAAAGCTTGTCCACGGATTGTGTCTTTCACAGAATTTCATCTGTCCAGGTCTTCCAATCTCATTTTCCTACTATCCATCCTACTACCCAGCTGCTTTAAAAAATAAAAATAAATCCTGGAGTCAGTTCCTTACTTCAGCAGGAGCAACAGAGATCCGAAAGTGCTGACCCAGCATCTAAATGATTTTGTTTTTTTAAAAAAATAAATATATTTTTAATGCTTTTAATTTCCCCCAAAGCAGTGTTTTTCAAACTCAGCAACTTTAAGATGTGTGGATGTCATCTCCCAGAATTCTAAGCCCGAAATGAAAGTTTTTGCACAGAACAGCCTACCTAGCCACCCAAGCAAAATATGAGGTATCTCCAGTACATCCTCTCCTCCACTGTATAGTGACTCTATAATGGATATGCTCTGCAGTTGCCGGAAACACAGAAGGGCAAACATTTCCTGAGGAGAAGGAAACTGAACAGTGGAGAGCCAGCTGACGGGTGTGTCTCTGAAATGGCAGGGCCTGAAAGGAGACACGAGGGAGGGAATAAGAGCAATACATTTTGGTCTTTGGCAGCACAAGAACTTCAGTCCACTGGGGGATAGGGGGAACTAAGAGTGACTAATAAGCCAAACCCTTACATCCCAAAGGGCAGATGTATGTCAACCATCACTACTAAGAATTATGCATTAGAACAGCGTTTGGAAACACACTGCATTAGAGAGTTGTGTCTGCAGTCAGATATATCTATACAATCTATGGATCAACTGTTCTCCTCAAAAAATGGGTTTATCCTCAATTTATCTCCTTTGGGGGAAGCCCTTATTTTTACATTGCCATATTTGTGATTAAAAAAAGATTCTTATATAGTAAGGCCAATGGCAGCATCTGATATCTTGGAAGATTATGGCCCATAATTACATTCGTCCTTTTCTGGCGTGGGGGGGGGGGGGGGGGGGGGGGGGGGGGGGGGGGGGGGGGGGGGGGGGGGGGGGG
>JANHFL010002589.1:0-32058 GCA_032468155.1 Oxyrhabdium leporinum | reverse complement strand
TAAGGATAAATTACCTGACAGTTAGAACAATTAACCAGTGGAACAATTGCCTCCAGAAGTTGTAAATTCTCCAACACTGGAAGTTTTTAAGAAGAGATTGGACAACCTTTTGTTTGAAATGATATAGAGTTTCCTGCCTGAGCAGGGGGTTGGACTAGAAGATCTCCAAGGTCCCTTCCAACTCTTCTATTCCATGCCATGCCATGCCATGCCATGCCATGCCATGCCATTCTATATTATAACAGGTCAGGTAAAGAAATTGATGAGAAAGTGGGTTGCTACAGAAACATGGATGACTTAAAAATTGCATGAATGACACTGAAGAGATTCCAAAATTAGTACAGTCTGGAGCTCCAAGTAATGCAAAGCACACATTGGACTGTAATACTGACAGCATTTTTGAAGATCATCAAGCTTTTAGCCTTTGTTTACCCTCAAAGCAAAATTGCACCACATCGTTTTGGGTGAAGTAAAATCAGATAAGCCAGAGTAAGATGCTTGCCTTAACCCATCAATGCAAAGATAAATTTCAGTGTGTAATCAATAAGAAGTAATGATGTTTTCTCAATGCTAATTCAAAAAACTTAGGAAACAAATACTCCTTAATCGTGAGACGGTCTCATCACTGAAAGAGGCAAAGGCAAAACTAAATATGCATTAAGAACAACTATCCTCCTAAAAGCCAATAACTTGGGAATCAAGAAGTTGAGGCTTACAATATAAACCCATCAGCTGGAAAATCTGGTGCTTGTAGTACATTATTTCTGGAAGATAGTACAATGGAATGCCAGTCTCTTAAGTGTCAATCTAAAGAAATCTGCAACCATCCAATTCCTGATAGGAGCACTGATCCAAAGTTTGCCTACATCTCTTTACTTTTTAGTTGTCTTAGTAAGATTGGAGCTAGTTTACAATTTAGACTAGGTCACTGGTTGCTTAAATAATGCTGAAGAAATCATAATTAGCTAGAACCCAATAAACCATAACAACAGGGTTTAACAAATCATAAGGCCTAACCTTGTAAAATCAAGACTAAAAAAACATTGTTCAGCCACTTTTCTGAAGCTGCAGTTCTTAAACATATGGTTTTAAAGCACTTTAACATAAAATAATAGTGAAACTTACTTCCAAAGAAATAAACACACAAATGGGGTAGGAAGGGGAAACGATGCCGATAGTACAGTAACATCTTTAATCTAGACAGTAGACCGATTATGAGAATTATCCAAATAGCTCAAAGCAAGGTCCTTGTATATTCAAGCATTATAAGATGCCAAGAATTGTCTTCACCAAAGCCATTCTGTCCATTTTCTGCACAATGAAAACTTGCTACAGCTCCATTTCATTCTTTGTCATTCCTATATGCTTTAACTCAGCACCAGTAGCGCCATATGCCATTTCTATGGGTGGAGATAAAGAACAAATTTTGCAGGGTGCAAAATTCTTGCTGTTGGGAGGTCATCCTTGTAGATTTCTCTCACTATTCTAATTTTTTAATTTTTTAACAGAATAACAGAGTTGGAAGGGACCATGGAGGTCTTCAGTAAAATGCCCTGCTCAAGCAGGACACCCTGTAGCATTCCAGACAAGTGGCTGTCGAGTCTCTTCTTAAAAGCCTCCTGTGATAGAGTACCCACAACATCTGAAGGCAAGCCATTCCACAGGTTAATTCTTCTCACTTTTAGGAAATTTCTCCTTAGTTCTAGGTTGCTTCTCTCCTTGATTAGTTTCCATCCATTGTTTCTTATCCTGCCTTCTGCTGCTTTGGAAAACAGATTGACCCCCCTCTTTTTTTCTGGCAGCCCCTCAAATATTGGAACACTGCTATCATGTCACCCCAGTCCTTGTTTTAACTAGATTAGACAAACCCAATTCCTGCAACCGTTCTTCGTATGTTTTAGTCTCTACCCTTGTAAGCATCTTTGTTGCTCTTTTCTGCACTCTTTCCAGAGTGTCTACATCTTTTTTATAATATGACTAAAACTGGATGCAGTGACTAAAACTGGATGCAGTATTCCAAGCGTGGTCTTACTAAAGCCTTATAAAGTGGTACTAATACTTCACATGGTTTTAATTAATGCAATGTAGCATTGTGTTGGCTTTCTTGGCTGCTGCTGCACACTGCTGTATATATTGACTGCTGGTATTTAGTAATATAATGACTATATACCCCAACAAAGAAAGTACTTGGTATATATATTCCCCAAATATATTTCTGTTGAATGTTGTTTGAAATTTCTGTGCAGAATCAGGGCAGAATGAAGATGCTGAGTACATTTCTGTATATTTATAAAATTAAATAATGCACCAAATTCTTTCAAAATGGATAGTTCAAATACAATAAAGGGGATGTGGGCAAAACTAATTCTTCTTTTGGTACACACACATTCTTACCCTTTTGTGACCTTTTTCGATATATTTTAAAAGGAAGTTCGTGGAGTGCTGCAAACCATTATATGAGGAGGAGGGTAGCAACTCGTCCCAGACATCACTAATTGCATCAGAGGGAATGTCCAATAAGTCTCCATGATACTTGTGTAACCACATTCCATAAAGCAAATGGAACATGTTTGCTAGATAAAGGAAATAGTGGACCTCTCACAACCCATTGCTTAAGAATCAAATACTAAGAACTTTTGCCTGTCATGATATACTGTATAACTCCTATAAATAAAACCGCAAATAAAAATAGTATTCCCATTCTAAATATGATTCCCCGAGCCTGACACAGTTCGTCCTGGGGTGTTCTAGTATAATGTTGAAAGACTTTTGCAATTTGTCCGTTCAATTTTCAGGGGATGAGAGTAACGCAAAGACACTCCCTCCTGTTTCACAAGAATAAGAAGATCAATATTTGGATAATTTATTTGCTAGCAAAATTTATCATAACTCTATCAATATATAGTATAACAGCTGTTTGCACAGTGCATGCAGTTTTTATGGATTTGGCATCCATCATCTAAGAAGTGTATTATTTTGCTAGTGTAGAGAACTATTGCAAAACTAACAGATGTCCCGTCCCCCCCAAATGGTATGGTAACTTTTCTGATGCCAAGATGTGCATTTGGATGTGCATATACATGTGTATTCAATGGACTTCTCATATAGGGTATCAAATATCCAAGATAACATGGAAACAGCAAGGAAACAAACATACATCTTTGTTTTGAAAATAGCAAACCTATCTCCCTTCACTCTTTTCAAAACAAAGATGCATGCACAACTTTTAATATTCTGGCTCAGCTCATCTATTCAACTGTTTCCAAAGTCATAGCTCTTATAGTTCAACAATTCTTAGGTATGACAAAAATGGGCAAAGGAACAATTATTCCATTTTCAGGACCGAATTTTACACAGATATCAAATCCTTGTGTGTAGAGTCTGGTAGTTGTTGCTTCGATTCTGCTATTGATACACATATAGCTTGAAAGTATGGGGATTGAGCTAACATCTCTATTGCAATATTTAAAACTCTGATAAACGGAAAGAAAAAAAAACCCAACAGTCATGATTGAGAATAGTATATTCCCTGATAAAATGCCCTCCAGGCTTGACCCAGAAACATGTTAATGGCACAGAATTGTTTAGAGGAAGAAAAAAATACCTATAAATTCTAACACACAGATTTGCCTTGGTAAAATTCTGATTGTAATGAAATGAATATCCTTAAATGCACATTTAGTAACTTTAACTCAGAAATTTTCTTCCACCAAGATCAAAGGGATTTATATGCCTAAATCCAAACTGTGTATTTAGCATTCATACACTGATTTATTATTTCAATAAACTGACCCTTCAGCACAACATGTGGAGCAATTTCTAACATAAAGCCCAAGAAAAACCTATTAGCATTCAATTGTCCATATATGGTGTGCATTTTCAGCATCAATGCAGATTTGCTTTTAGATTTTCTTGATTTTTTTAAAAAATGTTTTATTATTTTACTTGTGAGCCAGCACAGTGCTATGCAAATGAGTGATCAATAAAAATGACATATAGGATATAATCTGTAAAATATTTTCAGCACAAATATTGGCACTTTGATTGTTCTCTCCCCACCCATCTCTTCCCTTCCTTGGTCAAATTATGATAAAGAAAGCAAAATGTAAAGTGATCCTGTCAGTATGCTATACATATATATATAGTATGTTCTTCATTCTAGAGATTTGTAGTCATGCAAACAAGTAACTTGTGGTCACTTTAAGGATCCTTAAAATATACTTCAGGCACAACTGTTTCCTCACCATAACAGGCATTATATGCCAAGACATTTAATCCCGGATGACTTTGATTAGAAGCTTCTCACTGTAAAAGAAAACTTCCCAAGAGCTGCAGCTATACAAAAATTATCAAGCAACCCAAACCTAGGATTTGATATGATAATTCCCATGAAATGTTCAACAAGAACCTTTAACTAGTAAGCATATTCACAATGACATTTTTTTTACAATCCTCCCCCTGTCCATCTCAACAGATGTTTCAGGTTTCATGTGACAATCAAATCATAAACATCTGCTTTTCTGGGATCCTTTAACCAGAATGGCATCTTTCAGATTGTTGCAAATTCTAATTACAGTAAAGGGATTCAGTATGAGGGCTTTTTAGAATCTATAGGCAAAACAAGGAAGCCTCATCTCCAGAACTGGCTTAATATATTATGTAAATCCAGCTACTACGGTTATAAATCATAGTTACAACATAGTATACTCCCACCCCAGCCAGTTACATTTTATGTTGTAAGATGTGGTCAAATGAACCATATTTTAGCATGATTTGTCCACTCTTTCAATAAAAGGAGTTTCACAGGTTTGTGTAAGAGCCTTCTCTAATCACTGCAGTCCAGTATTAGACTATAATTTCAAAATTTCTCACCAGAAGGGTTAAGATAACTGCAAAGGAGGAGAATTGGGAAAGCTGTCTGAATATCCAACATTACATAGAAATGATCATATGAAACACCACATCACAGGTAGCTTTAATTCATTTCAGCTCTCAAACTCTCCACAGATTCTATGGTGGAAAAAAAACACCCTTCAGTTCATTCTTTAAAAAAAACAAAGGAACCTTCAATTATAGGAACTACTCAGTTTTGCTGTAATCCCAAAGTCTACCGAACACAATCTGGTATAAGAGACTTGCATGTAAATTAAGACATCCCCATTCCTGGCAATTATATCAGGTACAAGCAAAGCTCAAATATCTTCTCTGCAAAAACTCTTAATTATCCCCAAACTTCCTTCACTCTGTGTCTGCCATATAATTTGGATAGGAAGACTGGATTTATTTTATTACTAGAAATCTGCACGAATGTATTTTAAGTTCAGAATCTACATTCTGGTCCTCAGTGTTGTGTCACAGACAAAGATAACAGCTTTGAAAACAAGCTAACAAAAGTTGCAGGTTTGCATATTTTTAACTTGCCTGCTAAATAAGCAACCCACATTACCAGACAGGTTTCAAAAAAGGAGAAGCTGCGTCCTCTGAAATGAACCTGGAAATGGAAACTACATACCTGTTAGTAAGTTAATAACCTTGGTTAAAATGTTTTTTCTCAGGAAAAAGACTGCTCCTTGCTAGTTACCGAAAGGAGAATCTCCCACCCCTCTGCTTACTTACCTGCACAGAACTACAAGTTGACTCTGGCAACCAGGCAAGTTGCTAAATACTGGATGGTTACTTATATAGATAATGGGAGCCAGAAATTTGCACTTTTAACTACTGTTTTTCTTGATCTAGTCTTCCAGGTAGAATCCTATAGATATCTATTCAGATGTAAGCCTAAATGCAGACTGTTTATGGTTATAAAAGCCAAGTTACCTGGGAATTATGAAAGATACGATTGTATACATCTGGTAGGCGCCAACCTGGGGAGAGTTAATGCATCTTCAAAAAAAGATAGACACACAAGGTGTTACTAAATATAGGCTTAATCAGAGCAATAATTAAAGGATGGAGCACATCACCAGTACATGTTCCTTAGAATCTATAAACAAATATCAGCTGTAGTTTATAAAAGGAATGTGTGTGTCATTATGGGAACCATGAAATCTAACTGTACTCTGAAACAATATGTATCTTGAGGAACATACATTTTCAAAAATGTGATACTATGCAGGCACACATTTTAGAATCCTTAAAAGTTAGAAAAAATGAAAGTTCCCTTTCAAATATTTTCTACGCACTTTTACAGAAGAGAAAGCTTACACATACACGGGCTAGAAATTGTTTGTTGAGTCTATAAATTGGAGTAAGCTGAATTACAGTAGTTCCCTTTTGTTTCTTAGCCTACATTAATTTAAACTAGGACAGAGAATAATTGAAATTGTACTTATTTTGGTGTCTAGATGGAAAGGAATCCGTATTGCTGATGAATTATACATAACAAAAACTAAATAATATGAGGCTTATACAGTTTTTGTTTTACTCACAATTGAAGGCAACTTTGAGATCAGATTAAATCCTTTTCCTAAATAAACATTTATGAGATACATTTTGCCTTGGTTTTCTTCTTTTGTTTTACCAACGGCAATTTATAATTATCTTCTTTCTCTTTAATGGTTAACTACAAACCACCTGTCCCGCAGATTAAATATAATACTTTCAAGAGAACTGGCATACCAGAACTTTTGCAGAGCACAGAAGCAGAATTATTAAACAAAATATCCAAAGAATTCAATAGCTTAATAATCACTTAATTGTGGTTAAAGCAGCATGACTATCACTAAATATAAGATGCAACTCTAGGAGCTTGTCCTCATTGAAGTTCCAATCAACACCTAGCAGATATAGGTATCCTTTCAAGAAAAAAAAGAAGTTTCTTCTTTATTCTGCAGACCTTTAGATATGTGACTACGCTGGCTGAGGATGAGAGGACTATAGCCAAATGTATTTTGGGGGACATTGGATTGGAAACCAAGAAGCTACAAAGATCCAGGGAAAAAAGCAACTGGCTATCTTTATATAAAAAAATAATATCAAACACTTTATCCATAATGCATGCTCTTTTGTGAATTAATAACTATAGACTGAAATCACAATACCTGTTGATGCCAGTCCTTGACTCAGTGCCTCTTAGGTTAGCAATACCAGCCTTGGGTAACCCAAGCTCTTCTCTGCAGCATTTCCATACCTGTGGTCCATTCTCTCCGGAGAAATCCACCTGCTTCTATCTGGTTGCTTTTAGCACTAGGGAAAGACTGTACAGTATTCTTTTTGATTTTGCTTTAAAAGCACCCTTTCAAAAAGATGGCTGTTCTACTTCTACTTCTGCTTTCCCCCACCCTTTGATCTGTTTTTCAACTTTGTCGTTTATATTGGTGACTTAAAAAAAAAAGACTCCGTTGAAAGAATTAAACCCAAAACAATCTGGAGATCCTTTTAATCCAAAACTGAAAACAAAGTAGGATTTGTTTATTCATCTAAATGAGGCGCACCAAAGAGGAAATAACCCCAAATTAAAACTGAAGACATCCCTCTAGATGTGCATAAAAAACAACAACAACAACAAACGCCTTCATGAGTTTAACAGGATGGGGGTGGGGGATTATTCAGGACCCTTATCGAAGCAATCCCAGGATCTTCCAATAGGAAAAAAAAATCGAAAGTCACAAGTTCAGGCCAAGTTTTGTTTAGGTTTTTAAATGCTGATGCAGGATATCTACACGGTTGGCTCCCCAAACTCCCAAGTCACCCTTCGTTTGCTCTTCACTTTCCCTGCGTCATCAGGCGTTCAGCACCATTCTGGAGGTTCAGGCTACTTCGCCGGGAACTCCCGAATCCACCTGAATATTCCTTCGAAGCCAACACACCATCGTTAAAACCGAACCATTGTAAATCTCGCGTATTATTGGCGGGATAGGAAGGGAAAGGAAAGGAAAGGGCGGCTTTATACCGATCCACATGATTTTCCAATGGAATCCACACCCTACCCGCACATCGGAACTCGCATTGGTGCCAAACGGCTTCTTACATGTGACCGAGGCCTCAGCACGTGCAAACACAGGGCTAATAATGTAACGAGCAACTCCTATTTATTAAGCGATTTCCTGTCTCTTATAACTGCCTCGCAGTTGTGAAACGAAGGCAAATCAACACAACACAGCTTCTTTAAAAAAAGAAAAGAAAAAAAGAAAAAAGCTCTGCTCCAAATCCGGATTTCTTCTACAGATTCTTTCTTCAGAACAGAGCTACACGCTGTACCTCAGCTAAATTGAAACATCTCCCGAGAAACAGCTATTACTGTCTAGCTCTGTAGAAAATCAACACCAGACAGCCCCTCCTCACCACACGGAAACAATCCACAATGAACCACACGGCTACGGTTTTCTCCATCGCTTTCACCTCTCTGCGTCTGACGTTAAAAGCCTCACTCTGGCATAGTGCAAGCCGCCATCCGTTCCTGATGCCTGTGAACTAGATTATAAACGAAATATTCACTTACCGCCTACCAAATCGTCCTTTTGTTTGCCGTCTCCTCTTTATGCAATCGGAGGGGCCGCGTTTTCTTGACAATTAAGCTTTCAAATCGCCTTGTTTATTTCCCCAAATGAAGTTGTTGTTTTCCGAAGCGAAGGGCTGAGCTGGGCGCTGCGCTGCGATCTGCTGAGTTGTAATATGAGTTTCCTGGAATTACTCACTCACAGGATTCTTTTCATTCATAAAAACACAGTCATACAATGACATCATTCTTTCCCCTCCCTCCCCATCTTGGTGAAGGGCACAGACTGAAGAATGGTGAAAGGAAGCTGCCATCTTGGTACTGGGCATTTATTTTTAAAGGGACCATACCAAATGCTTTGCAGTTGGTCGCTAGCCTTCAGAATCAATGCTTTGATACAAATAGATATTATTTCTGTGCAAAAATAAAACACTGAATAATGAGTAGATAAAAATGCTAACCTAGACTACTACCAGAACTATATACATTTTGTTTATATCGAGGCATGTCACTTTACATGATCTCTAATTTGCCCTACATCCCACTGCAGATGAAGGAACCTGCCACGTAGCATACAAAAACCCTTCAGGACAGGGGTCTCCAACTTTGGCGACTTTAAGCCTGGCAGACTTCAACTCCCAGAATTCCCCAGCCAGCTTCAGGAGACTGATACATGCTGGAACTACCTGGTTCAGGTCACAGACACAATGTAACCTCATGCATCTGTCTTCATCATTTTTAATGTTAAGCCTTCCAAAACAATTATTGGGCAGAAAATCAATCGATAGATCTCATGCTGCTGTTGAACCATTGGACCCTTCTGAACAAATTCTTCAGAGTGATGCCCTCCCTTGCTTTGAACGGCAAAAAGAAAATGTTATTGGCCATCCTCACTTCTTTCAGCGATGGGCATGTTCATAGGAGTACCACAATTTATTTTTACAGGTAGTCCTTGGCTTACAACTATATTTGGGATCGGAACTTCAATTGCTAAGCGATGCAGTCATAAAATGAGACATCATGTGACTGCATCATTTAGTGACAGCAATCTTGGCTCTTCCTGAGTCATTAGCCAAGGATCCACTCCAAGCTTCTGTAAAAAAAACTACCTCCCCCTCCCCCCACCTGCCTATCTCGCCTACCCCACCCTACCCACATTTCTGTCTTTTTGGCTCCCTTGCACCCTGCCTTGCAAGAAGGCAAGCAGTCCCAGAACTGCACAGTTCTAGGGTTGCCATGTCCTCCAAAGGGGGGAGGGGAGCAAAAAGCAGCACTAAAACCACAGTGCAGTGCACAGCCTCACCCCTAAAAGGGCTTCCTGCAAAGCCTCAGGAACAGTTTGTGAGGCTTTGCAGGTACACTTCCAACACAAACTGCAGAGTGCACACTGTGCCTCCGGGAAGGCTGTGTCATTCCGGACATCTCTGCTGCCACCCCAAACAGCATCTCCTACACAGCCTCCATATTTGCCTGGGGAGCCACCCCTGGCTCCCTGGTCTCACCCAGCGATTGAGAGTACCAACCTCACCATCCTGCAGCCTTTTCCTGGCCAGGTCTGGCAAGCTCTGGTTGGCAGACTAGGGACTGATACGCTACTGTACTCACTGTATGCATCCTAGGATTGGGCCCTCACCCAGCTCCTGGATTCTGGGCCAGCCAGGAGGAAGAAAGCAGTGAAGGTGAGTGAGGGCAATGATGGTGGCAACAGGGGAAGGAGGCAGAGTGCAGGGTCCCCAGAGGCAGATGGAGGAATTGAAACGCCCCTGTGAAGAAGAATAGGCAGTTGGGGACGTTGAAACACCACTGTGGTTGTAAGTGCAAGTGGGCTATACTATTGTAACATTGGGCACTGGTTGTGAGTCCCTTCATTTAGCGTTATTGTAACACTGAATGGTTGCTGAATGAACGGTCACAAGTCAAGGACTACCTGTGTATAAGAAGTCAGTTGCTTTCATTATACAGGTAGTCCTTGACTTACAGCCATTTGTTTAATGACTGTTTGAAATTACAATGGCACTGGAAAAAAAGGAATTTATGATCAGTTCTTGCACTTAGGACCATTGCAGGATTCCCCACAGTCACATGATCAAAATTTGAGTGTTTGGCAACCGGCACGTATTTAGATCAGTTGCAGTGCCCTGCGGTCGAGGACATGACGAGGACATGGTAGGGCCAAACTGCTAAAGGCTTTAAAGGTCAAAATCACTACACTGAACTGTACCCAGCATCCTACAGAAAATAAAATCCCAAAGTAATGCTGTTATGAAGCCTTGTGATTCTACAAGCAGCAAAAGACTGGACCAATATTTCTCTCAGAACAATAAGTGTAGCTTCAAGTGTCTTGCTTCAGAACAGATATTTCTACAGTAAAAAAATGGAGGACCTTTAATTATAATCAATTAATTATAATTGAATAATATAATTATATAATACAACTGAATAATTATAATCAATTAATATTGGTGGAACCAATACCCCATTGGGTCACCATTTCAGAGATACAGAATTTCCTTTCCTAAACAGAGACATGGACTGACCAAGGATAGGCAAAGAAGAAGTGGGAGCAGGTGTGATTTCCTGCTGGTTTCCCCACTGAGTTTCTTCATGGGAATTCTGCAGAGAACATCAAAAATCTTCCCTTTCTAGCAGGCAGCTAAGTGGCTGCTGTTGGGTGGGGGAAGGTGCAAGGGATTGCAAGACTTGCTGGAAAACTGTTATAGAACCCTGAAAACAAAGATGACCTGACTGTGACAGCAGCCCAGCAGCCAGTAGCATTGAAGCAGCCATATTTCCCCCAAATTTCATTCTCTCAGGAATGATGGTTCCCAGAATTTAGACACTTTCTGTAAATTAATCCATTTGAGATAACCTTATTTCAACAGTTGCCCTCTAGTGCACCATTTCACCCAGTTAAAGGTCATGATGAGAATTCTAGTAGCATGTAGATAGATTGGATTTGTATTACTACTAAATTCCAAAATATATCAGATTGTGGTATTGGAACTTCATCTTTTAAAGCAGGTTATGGGAACCTGTTTCAACAATAACATGTTTTCAGAATGAATGGGTTGTTTTCCAAAGCACTGCAATTTTCTTCTATAAAGGGCTTCTATTGCTTCCTCTGAAAATGTTTGAATAGCTCAAGGCTTGGCACTTGGATAGATCTGTTTGAGTCTACCTTTTCTAGTGTTGGAGTACAGTACATCTGTAGCTAGCATGCCCATCATGCAATGCTTTACAATTTTCTTAAAGAGGTCCATTGTCTTTCACAGCCTCAGAAACAACATTCAATGTCACAAAGTAAGAACAGGAATATTGTGTAGGTAAACATCTAATATTCCAAATTGCCTCACCTCTAGACATGGCTAAGAAAATGTTGCTATTAAACTCAACTAACAGGTTCCATTTCTTCATACCAAACCAAACAACTTTGTTTCGTTTTTCAAATGCTCAGCTTCATTCTTACATAACAGCAACATAAAGTTAAAAATAGGAATATGTACAAGTAAACTCTGGCTTTTTTGAAGGATGAAGGCGAGGTTACAAC
This sequence comes from Oxyrhabdium leporinum, assembly GCA_032468155.1. Classification (NCBI taxonomy): domain Eukaryota; kingdom Metazoa; phylum Chordata; class Lepidosauria; order Squamata; family Cyclocoridae; genus Oxyrhabdium; species Oxyrhabdium leporinum. Next base: position 20,074 of record JANHFL010002589.1, on the reverse strand, counting down.
TCTTTAGCTGTATGTACTAAAAGCTGGAGATGCTGTAATTTTCATGACTAACAATAGTCACTTAAATGAGTAAGAATCACCACACCATATATAATCATGCAATAGTATTATCCATGTGTAGGAAATTCAATTTTTATCACACTGTTTAAAAGAACAAACTAAAGCTATCTAAATGGTGCTCACTGGTTTTTGGGAAAAAAAATCTACTAAAGGTTAATTTACAGTCAAACGTACATACAGATATATCTGGTTTTACTATACTTCGCTTTATTGCACTTTGCAAATTTGTTTACAAGATTCTCCAACAGCAAAAGGATTATGACTCACTGAAGACTCAGGTGATGATTACCATTCTTTAGCAATAAAATATTTTTAATTTAAGAAATCTACATCTTTTTATAGTGAACACTTTATAGACTACAATAATATAGATATCACTTTTATATCCACTGGAAAATAAAAAAAAGTGTGATCCATATTGACTTTATTGTAGGGGTCTGAAACCAAATCTGCAATATTTCTGAGGTATGCTTGTAATAGTTCAGCAATAATATGAATAATTAAGAGTCCCCCAAATGATTAGACTAATGTTTAATCAAGCCAACCATTTTCTTCCTTACCAGTGACCCAAGATGCCTTCAGAAAGCTTAATAAAAGATTGTAAATTTAAAAGCCTCCTTTTGAGCACACCATACTCAACAGTATATGGCCATTAGTAACTCATACTCCATTTGACTGGGACTAAATTATTTTCAAGAGGGTTTCCATTTCTCAAAACTGCTGAACAGACCCTTGATTTGGTTCAAGTTCTATCCATATACTTCACTCTGCAGCATTTTAGAAGGGTTTTGCCAGTATTTTTTACAGGTAGTCCTTGACTTACAACCACAACTGAGCCCAAAATTTCTGTTGCTAAGTGAAACATTTATTGAGTTTTGCCCCATTTTATGACCTATCTTGCCAGTTGTTAACTGAAGTTGTTAAGTTGGTAATGTGGTTGTTAAGTGAATCTGGCTTTCCCATTGACCTTGCTTGTCAGGTGGTCACAGAAGCTGATCACATGACCCCAAGGCATTGCAACTGTCATAAATATGAGTCAGTTGTCAATTATCTGAATTTTGATCATATGACCTTGGGGATACCTCAAATCATAAGCGTGAAAAATGATCAGGTCACTTTTTTCAGTGCCATTGTAACTTCCAATGGCCACTAAATTGTTGTAAGTCGAGGACTACCTGTACCATCCATAAAAGATGTTATAGTGCCTTTAACCTGAATCCATTTTAGCCTGTCTCTCAGTCTCCCGTTAGCAGTGATAGCAGATACTGTATTCAGCGGAATTTAGGCTTCACACCAATGAGAAAACTTTATCTTTTTATCTATATCCCGCCTGTCATTCTGAGAGTCTTTATTCTGTATCTTCCCATTGTGATCCTCTGTATACATTTTCTCCCATGCTTCTAGTCCTGAATAAGCCTTTATTGTTTGCTCTCGACTCAACGCGTCACCAACGTCGCGATACTGTAAACACGAACACTGGGTAAGATGGAAGCAGTATTCTACGCCCTAAAGCCCCCCTTTACAAAGATGGCGGCTTCGGTTCTACTGTATTAAACTAACATCCGCCCGGCAGAAACATGGCTGATCTGCCTCCTTCACGTCGAGGCGTAATGGTCGTTCGCGCGTAATCACGTCGCCCTCTTAAGATCCTGTGAGTCGACAACGAGGCGGCAGTTCGTGATTGGAGAGGCGCGATCACGTGAGACAACTGGGACTTTGTTGGCGGAAATAGCTGGGTGAGTAAATAACTAAGTAGGAGGTGAGTATTTCTGAACCCTGCGGTGCAACGTAGGAATTTAGTTCAAACGAGTTTTCGCATATTGTTTCTGGTTTCCTCCCAACTTTCCTTTTAAAAATCCTCCAAAGAAGGCCTTTTGCCGTTAGGAAAAAGAAAATTGTGTTAATCTATTGCAGATTATCCAAAGATGCCTCCATAGACTCCAATATATCTTCAATCCGTTATTTGATTCTGCGGTTGGAGAATTATAATACTTCGATATAATCCTTAATTTCCTACAGTGCGGGTTTATCTCCCGGAGGAAATGTTACGTAGGGGTTGCTTCTTTGTAATTTTACAATCGGCAGCCACTCTGGGGATGGTGACTTCCAGTTTAACCACAACGAAAGCTTTGGAAGTGCAAAGTGTTTATCTCCTGCAAAATCTTAAAGGAAAAAGAATCATGCCAGGAAAAAAAGATGATTTCTACATAAAGCCTTTTACATATTGTGGTTAGCTAGAAATTAGGTTATTTGGTTTGCTTGGTGAACTATATGAATCTAGTTAATTGTTTTTTGAATAAACACATTGTTTCAAGGGCTTTTAAGTGACTTCAATCATTTCAACAATAAGCACAGGTCACTAAACTAGAGGAAAACAAGGGTTAGTATTTCCCATGCCTTTGTTTGCAAGGCTAAAAGTATTGTAAAAAGCACCTGACAGAATAATTAAAATTTTACACTGATAATCACTGTTGCCATATACATATCAGACTTTTCAAAATTAATTTAGGAACATGTGCATTTGCTTCATTAAACAAAAGTTAGATAATTTATTTCATCTTGAGGAAATTTGTAAGAACTTTCTTTTTAAAAAGCAACATAGAAAGGATTGTTATTTTAATGGGTTCTGAAAGAGTTTTAGCCTTAATTGGAAAAAAAATTTTTTGCGTAATGGTGCAGAGTATGTACCACTAAATTCAACAGTGAGGAAATATAGCTATCCTGATGTGAAAAGTTTTCTGTTTGGTTCCATGGTAATCCTTTTAACGTGAAGAGCAAGTTTCTGAGTTACCATAATAAAAGCATGGATATAATTCATAAACATGGAAATAAAGACAAATGGAAATATTTGTGATTCAAAAATGCTTTATCATAATGTTCCTTAAATGCTTTCCCCTGTTCCATTGTGATGCAATAATAATCTTCCCCTAGAAAGATGCAAGGTTGGATTAGTAAAGAAAGAAACACAACAAATGCTACTCTAAAAATTCCAAGTTTAGCTTTCAAGACTTTGCTGTTTTTTTAAAATATTGTTGAATTAGATTTCGCTTCTCCTTTTCCGTGTATATTTTTATAGAGTGAATACAAGACTGCTATATTTTTTCTTGGTCTTGTGAAAGTAAAACCATAAAAATAAAGAAGTCTGAATAAAAATTAGGCACATTTGTTTTTGCCATTGATTTGTATACTCAAAGCAAATCTGTAGTATGAATCCTTGACATAGAATCATTTAAAAAAAAGCATACAAGTCCAGCATAGATTATGTTATGTTGTACATTGCAAATAAATATACAATGCTGAATTTGTTCAAATATACTAGAGATTGTATATGGCTTCCCAATGTTTGCAATCCAAGGAAATATAATTATATATAAATCAAAAATATTTTCCATTTTTTTCTTACAAAAATATTTATGAAAATAGAAGAAAGTAGAACATAATTATACAAATAGTAACTACAGCAACCTAATCTATCTTTAACATTATTTCAGATATCTTATAATCTGTAGAATGTTTTTGGTTCAAAATTTATTTTAAGAAAGGACTCAAATTATGTCTCTTAAATAGTAGAATCTACTGAATACTTACTATCTTTCCTTAATGAAGAACTGTGCCATGCCACAAGATGCATTGATAAAAATCATTGCACTGGAGAGTAATTTTGAGGAAAGCTGCCCGCATGGAACTGAGAAAGGAAGATCTTCACCAGCTGAATGGCAGAATGATTCCGTAGCATGTAGTGCAAATAGAACAGACATGTTTTCTACAAATTAAATCCTCCAAAGCTAAAACAGCCCCAAAATATCGGTGCTGATGTTTTCATTTCAACTAGCCAATGCAATAAATCACCTGTAACTGGAAAATATTTAATTTATCCAATGTAGTTTGAATTACAGATTACTTACATTGTATTCAATATTTTCCATCTTAAAATCAAGTTAATGTATTAACCTCTCTTAATAGGAGTTTGCCTTTGGAACCAAACTCTTAGATTTGTAATGGATGCATGGGTATTAAGTAAATTTTCCTTTTCTTTTTAACTAAATTCTATTCAGTGTAGACTTGTAATGTGGAAATAGAGTTACAAGCCAAACTGTCGTGTTCATTTAAGAAGACTGGTCATAAAAGACCATTTTTCAGCCTGTTGATCTCTGGTTCTCTTGTTTTGGCTACTTAGTTGCTTCAATTTTGGATGAATTTCATAGTAGATATTTCTAACCAGAGTCTGCTTGTTTGTTTGCTTATTTATTTGTATCTGTTTATTTTTTTATAAATAACTCAAGACAGCGAACACACACAGTGCTCCCTTTTCTCCTATTTTCCCCACAACAACAACTCTGTGAGGTGAGTTGGGCTAAGAGAGAGTGACTGGCCCAAAGTCACTCAGCTGGCTTTCTTGCCTAAGGTGGGATTAGAACTCACAGTTTCCTGGCTTCTAGCCTGGTGACTTAACCACTAAACCAGACTGGCTCCTCAGTTTGAAGTCCCCAATCCAGTGAACATAAGTAGTGGGCTCCAGGCAATTAAGGTTGATCCATTTCCCATCATTACACACTGCAGTAACTGATGGAGAGAATAAGGAAATTGCTATGCTAAATCAAAGTTAGTGGATGTCCATGATAATGTAGGAATAAAGAATTTTTCTTTGTTGCCAGAGTATTGAAAGAAGATTGTTTAGGACATATTTTTGAGGCATGCAGTTCTTGGGACGACTTGTCCATACTCTGAACAATGTCACCCACTTGTTCACAAATCCTCACCGGGTAAAGGAGGTATCCCTGACAGAGTATACCTCTTGGAACATTGTTAAACAAGACAATAGGATAATCCTGTATGAAAACAGTTCAGCCCGATCCTGGGACTGTCTGCTTATTAACCCTCAGAATCAAAGTTCTGCCTTACGGTAAGTAACATATTTTTATGTTATTTTTTTAAAAAATATTACCTTTTATCTGTTCATATGGAAGGTTGAGAACAGAGAAGTATGGAAGTTCTCAAGTCCTCTGGACAAAGGTGTGAATGATGGCTTGGAAGGCATGTAAAGGAACAGAAATATGTTTGCTTTCTGTTTTTGGTTGCTGTGAGTGAGTGGGGGAATTGGCTTCATCCGCAGCTGACGCAGAAACAAAAAGAACTGGATTTGTTCTTAACTATTTGATAAAAGGTAGTTTGTTCTTTGCAAACTTACAAAGAAATTAATATGTGCTTCAGCACTACTAATTTCTTAGGTATTACATAATTTTGCAGCCCAATAACTTTGGGATTATGTATATAGAAAACATATTTTGTCTTATCCTTTAGTAGGGGCTACATATTGTGAAAGAATAAGTAAAATATTTAAACTTCTGTTGCCATTTTCTCTTTATATTTGTGAATGATTATTCGGCTTCCTTGTTTCATATTCTTTATGCTTACAATCAGCTGTTTGTAATAAAGTCTATATGGAACTGCCTTTGAAATAGATTGTGAGGTGCCCCAATTTCTATTCTCTCAAATTTCAAGATTTGGGGTGATTTCTCGTTTTGTGGCAGATGTATTATTAAAGCCATAGAAAGATTATAAAAGTTCTAAAACCATTTCCTTTGTAGGCTTTTTCAAGTTGACAGTGAACCAAGTGCACGTGAATATTTTGATCTGTACGCGAAGCAGTTGCGTCCCTTCTATGAGAGCTATCATGATCCTTTGCCTCTGGAAACTTTGCAACAGCTGACAGACTGTTTGCGAAGTCACCCCGGCTGGTCACTAGCACACATAGCTGTGGAGTCTGGACTTCTGGGAAGCTTCCGACACAATCTCATTCTGAGGTATGATGTAGAATGGGTCTTTTGTACCAAATTGATTAACATAGGCACAACCCCCCCAAACATCGCATGTGATCAAATCTGAGCTGACCAATAACAGAAGAGATCTTAGAGTCATGGTTTATAACTTGGTGATAATGTCAATGAGCCCACAACTACAGATAGTCCTCAACTTACAACCACAATTGAGCCCAACATTTCTGATGCTAAGTGAGACAGTTAATTTTGTCCCATTTTATGACTTTTCTTGCCACAATTGTTAAATGAATTGCTGAAGTTGTTAAGTTAGTAACATGGTTGTTAAGTGAATCTGGCTTTCCCATTGACTTTGCTTGTTAGAAGGTTGCAAAAGGGGATCCCATGACCCCAGGACACTGCAACTGTCATAAATATGAATCAGTTGCCAAGTGTTAGAATTTTGATCATGTGACTATGGAGATGCTGCAGGGGATATAAGTGTGAAAAAAGTACTTTTTTCAGTACTGTTGTAACTTTGAACACTCACTAAATGTACCTGTACATTTACTGGCTACCTGTACTGGGAAAACAAAGGATTCATGTTGGAATCATTGGTAAAGGAACTGAAAATAAAACAGCCAATATATAAATCTGCAAAAAAAAGAACTAAAATATAAGTAGTTAGAACAGCTCATCTACAAGAAAAAACCACAGGGTCTGAATTTCCCCCCCCTCCCCCACTTAAGCAAAGATGCATCAGCAGAGTCCTGATAGAATTCTATAAAACCATGCTTAGAGAAAGAAATGTTTTTCTCCTTCCCTTTTAACATAAAAACTCAGATTCATCCATTAAGCTAATTATATGGAGATTCAAGCCTAATAAAAAGTATTATGAATTGATTTAACATATAATTAAAATGTGGAATTTGCTGCCATGAGATGACCACCAATTCAGATGGTTTTTAAAAGGGAGGGGACAGACAAGAATGGGCTTTTGGTGATTACAGTAGTAGGTTTGATGGCTGTTTACTATCTTCATAACCACGGACAGCCAACTGCTAAGAAGCAATGGTGGAAAAGGCATCCAACCTCCTCCTGCGCATGTCTCTTAACTTCCCGAATGCATATGGTTAGGCAGCATGTGACAGAGAATGCTGGACTGGATGAATACTGGCTTGACTTAGTTGATCCCCCCCCCTTTTTTTTTTGGCTCAGTTTATTGTATGAACCAAGTTGGCTGTGCTTTAGTAAAGAGTAGTTTAGCATGAAGTGTGAACCCAGTTGTTTAAGATAGACTTTAAGATCATTTTATTGTTTTTCTTTAATGAAATAAGCTAGCCCACAAAACATAGCAAGTTGTCTGTTCAAATCCATAACCTAATACTTTATACTGATTTATTAAAACAGTACATTATACTATTATCAGAATACATATCTGAATTATTATAGAACACAATAGAATTAAGATCTAAAAATTGCTTAGATCACAAATTTCCAATTTTTGAGCTATTGCAGATTATTCAGAAAATTACTGCTAAATAACAATGTGTCTTCCGCTTTTGTGTGGTTCGAAGTATTTGAGCAACAAAGATCTAGAGTTTCTTGTGTTTTAGCTCTTAAATAAAAAGGCTGTAATTTTTAAAGTATTTTTCTATCATATTGAAAATTGTAGTGGAAACAAATGCTTTACAAATGTATAACAATTAATTTTGCAATATTGCCTGAATCACAATAAATAGAAGAGCAGCAGGATTGAAAAATCAGATAATGCCACAACTTTTGAAAAAAAAATCTGTTGGGTATGCCAGCTTGTACATAAAACTGCATACATAGCATTACTCTATCTTTGTTTTAGCTGCATAAATAGCAACAGTTCTGACAATGAATGCACCCCACTTCACTTAGCCTGCCAAAAAGGTGATTTTGAATGTCTGAAGGAGCTGATGGAGGAGTGCCATGCCCGTGTTGATCTGACAGACAAAAATGGAGAAACTGTCTTTCACTATGCTGTTCGAGGGAGCAATCCAAAGATTATAGAGGTGAGGGTTTAAGGAGTCTCCCACTTGCAGTAAAGTCTCTTTGTCTCTTATCTCTTTCTAGGAGTGCAGGAGAAGTAGAAGTTTGCATCCATGCATCTATCTACATATGCACTCTCTATATATGTGCACATATATGCACTCTTTAGAGAAAATGTTTAATGCTTCCCTCACGTATCTAATGTATCCTCCTGTCCATCAATTCCCCCACCCCAAAATTCCCACAATGGGCTTGAGGGCCTCTTTGCAGAAATAACGTGTCAATTTGAACACTGAAGAAAAGTAAGTAGCAACTTGTGGATGATGATAAGAATTTGATTACTTGCGGTATAGTTTTATTTCTTTCTGGATATAACATGAACTATTAGGTCTTTGATATGGTTAAAAAAACCCAGTTCATTTAAAGCTAAATTGCTTAAAACCAGGTATTAAATATATTTGAACCAAAGTTGTCCATCAATATTTGCAACCACAAAAAAATCTTTACAAGTAGCAAGGCAGAATAAATGAAAATTAAATTTATTTTCAAAATTAATTTATTTACAGATGAAGAACTAGTAATACTGTTATAATCATATAAGACTTTAAGAGACTTTCTATCCTATTTTCGATGGGTAATGGAATACACAGGAAAAAAAAGCATTAAAGTGGAAATTTGAAAAATGAAGTATTAATATAAATCTTGAAGGAGAAACCAGCCTACCATTTGATAATTACAAATGTTCGTAGAATAGCAATCATCTGTATAATTTTGAATTTTTCAGTGAAGGGCTTTATAACATACATATAGATTAATGAGCAAAAATACAACATGGAAAGGATAATAATGCCCGACATACCTAAGAAGAATATACCCCCATACTGTTTCAAGAACTGTAAACACAGAAGTGTATCCTACTGTAAGGAATGCATATTAGTTGATTCATTTCTCTTTTTAAAGACTGGCAACATCCATATCTAGATAAATTCTCTTGTGTACATATCAAGAGGGTTGAAATGAGTGAGAAATGCTGAAGCATTTCCTTAGATAAAAGTAAAATATTGATTGGGGAATTGGGGAGAACACATCTTGAAGGAGGAATTGAAAGTCACAAGTGAACTTGTTTAATTGTTCAGCTCCTGGGCAAGAAAGCAACGGCTGCTTTGGACCACCTGAATGACGAGGGGCAGAGTCCATTGCACTTGGCCTGCCAGTTGGGCAAAGAAGATGCAGTCTACTCTCTTCTGAAGGTTCATGCCAAGTGCAACAACTTGGGCACACTGGGTTATCCCATCCACACTGCTATGAAGCATTCTCAGAAAAGGTAACTTTGCCTAGCTTTGGTGGGATCAGAATATAAGGAATTCTGTAAATAGAAAACCCTATATGTTAGCCAAGTGTACTGAATGCACTTGTTCCCCTTTACTTTAGGGTCAAACTAGGTATATCTGTATTCAAGTAACGTAACTCAGCTATGTGATATTCCTTCCAGAGCATGCGTACCTGGATATTTTTTTGAGGCTGATCTTTGTTAGATTCCCCAGTGTAGACTGTATATTGAAAAAAATGATTATTTTAAATATCATTTATACTTATTCCCTCATGTACCTGTCTGGTCACTCATTGGACAGCCACTTAAATATGAGCCAGCAGTGTGCTGCAGCTGCCAAAAAAGCCAATGCAGTCCTAGGTTGCATGAACAGAAGGGTAGTATCAGGATCGCATGAAGTGTTAGTACTGCTTCATACTGCACTGGTAAGGCCACACTTGGAATACTATGTCCACTTTTGGTCAGCACAGTACAAAAAAGATGTTGAGACTCTAGAAAGATTGCAGAGAAGAGCAACAAAGATGATTAAGGGACTGGAGGATAAAACATACGATGAATGGTTGCTGAAGCTGGGTATGTCTAGGACTAGGGGTGACTTGATAATAGTCTTCCAATATCTGAGGGGCTATCACAAAGAGGAGGGGGTCAACCTAATCTCCAAAGTACCTGAGGACAGATAAGAAGTAATGAATGGAAACTTACAGAAGAGAGATCCAAACTAGAACTAAGGAGAAATTTCCTGACAGAGAGAACAATTAAGTTGTGGATGATCCATCACTGGAGGTTTTAAAGAAGTGATTGGACAGCCATTTGTCCGAAATGGTATAGGGCAGTGGCCCTCAGCCTTTTGGACATCGGTTCCATGGAGAGAGGTTTCTGCTGCCTGCATTTTGCGGATGGGACTTTGCTTGTTTGTGTGGCCTGGTTTCTGGCATGCCATGCTGCTGCGCCCCAGTGCCAGTCCACGGACCGGGGTTTGGGGATCCCTGGTATAGGATCTCCTGTTTGAGCAGGGTGTTGAACTAGAAGACCTCCAAGGTCTCTTTCAACCCTGTTATACTGTTACGTTCAGTTTCCATCAACTAAGACCTTAGAAAAGGAATGCCATGTTAAAAACAAGGAACAGAGGGCTACTCCAAACTTTACTCCATGGGTCCTGAAGAAAGAAAAAAATATTTCTCTTTCCCACTCAATACAAAATGGAAATAAAATGTATGGCTATTTTCCCTCTCCAACTTCAAATCCATGTTTTTATTTCCTGCTGAGAGCATTTCTCTAAACCCCCAGTGATTCATGTGAAAGCCTCAAAACCATCCAGCCACCTTTTCTGTTGAAATATCTGGTAGTCCCAACTGAAATCACAAAGGCAAGATGCAGAGTGAGATAAGAGTTACAAATGGGGAAATGAGCTGTCCACAAAGTCGGCAGAGAGACACCCTTGCCTAGAAAAGAGATTTTCTCTGGTTTCAAAGACAAGAAAAATCCAAAGCTCTTCAATCAAACCAAAAAGTCATGCACGCTTCCAAAAATGATTTTAAGTTGGGGAAAGTTCTTGCATGGAAGTTTCCTCAAAGTATGCATCTTTCACTCACACCAAATTGGCAGTAATTTGCTTGCCTGAATTAAAAGTGGTGCTTTGTAGAATGCTGATCTCATTTTTGTGTTTCTGAATGTGGCTGCAAAGTGGCAGAACACACAAGAGTGCTGGGAGTATTCCTTCACAATTAAGTAGATGGGGAAATTCCATGATTGCTCTAAAAGACTGCTGTATAACATGCCAGCTTGGAGGGGGGGGGAGAGGAGAGAAGTGTGCCAAACCCATCTATTGTCCATAGCCCCATCAGTTGGGTTATAGGAGTATGTGTATGTTAGTGGGAAGTATTGCCTCCATAGGAAACATACTGAAATATACCTCTGGTCCAAAGGTTTTAACAAAACTCTTTAAGATGCTCAGTGGACTCCAGCAAATTGTGGCAGAAGGCGAAGGCTGGCAAAAGCAGGGAAGTTCCACAATCAAGATAACAGTGCAGCAGACAATATAGAAAGGCAGGAAGGACAACAGGACACATGAGTGAACACGAGTGATAATGCAATGAAATCAGAGGATATGATCATTCAAAGGCATGGTATTTCAAAGTTGCTTAATTATATTTTGAAATTGGCTTTTCTGCATTCCCAATAGGAATCTTAAGGCTTATAACATACTTTATATGCTTGCTGTTGGGCCACTGAAAAATAATTCCATCCTTACTGAAAATGCAAATATTTATAAAGGTAACCAGAGCATCTTTATGGCATCTTTTGTTTATTTCTCCTTCCTTTTGTTCCAGATGTGCAGAAATCCTTCTTGATAAAGAAATCAACCAGATTCAGTTTGTGGACCCACGATATGGTGCCACACCCCTTCATTGGGCCAGAAATGCAGAGGTGAAAAAGTACAATATCATTGGAGATGATAAATCATTTATTTTTAATTTTGCTTTTACTATCTGGGAGCCTTATTCTCCTGGGAATAATTCTTTTCCCCAATCCATTCCTAACATTTCATTGTCTATGAACCAGGATTCATTAAATGTATGTCTTTTGTGCCATAATTCAATAGGTTAATATTAGAATTCTGGTTAAAAAAAAACAAAATTAAAATCCCTAGTTGTGAAATCAGTTAATTTGGTTATCGAAGGCATAAGAGCAGTGTCTTTGTTGTCAGAAACGGTACAAATAAAGATTGGGCCTCTCTGAGAATATTTTAGAAAAGTGTTGCTATGGTCAACTCTGTTTTTCATTTTTACACACTAGACCCTAGAAAACAAAATATGAGAGGAAAGGTCATTGGAACCTTCAAGAAAAATTGTATTTTATAGATTGACTGAAATATATTTTGAGGTGCTTTCTTGTTACGTCTAGATAGTAGTTGTCTTGTTCAAATGTTGATCATGTGACTTGTAGAGGAGCTGCAACAGCCATAACTTTGGGGACCAGGTACAACTACCATTTGCTTAGTGCAGTCATAACTTTCAATGGTTGCTGAATGAATGATCATAACTTGAGGCCTATCTGTACAGGAGAATGGTTTGGTAACTAAAAAATATTTTTTTTAAGGAGCTACAAATATTTAAATCATTAAAAATAATCATAGAAGAAGCTCTTGGAAGAAGAGAAGGGCACAAGCTGCAATTCCTATTTGTGATTTCTCCCTCTATGACTCTAGCTAACCCGGATGCTTATTGAGTATGGCTGTGAAGTGAATACCCTCAGTGCATCAGGGGAATCAGCCCTTCATATTGCTGTGCGGCGTGGGCGTTTTGATTGCACAATGGTGTTGTTGACGCATGGAGCTACGCCAAACACTAAAGAGAAGAATGGCAACACACCACTTCATCTGGCCATGCAGGTGGGCCTTTCATCATTTGGGTATTTTTCTAGCAGATGGGAGAGGTGCTTTCTTTCTAAAATACAGAGAGCAGAGGGTGAGCACGAGGTACTTCTGGAAGACCTTTGACTCTTTTGCAGCAAGCAACCTAAATGTTTCACTCCCAGTTTTCTAGCAATAGAACTAACAACGTGCCCTCCTTGGCTTTAACAAAGGAAGCTTGCTTTGCATGTGTGAAAGAAAAAGTAAATTACATTCTCATAACTTAAAACCTATCTTTGGTTTCAAGCTTCTTTACACCTGTCTGTATGTCTTTTGTACTGATTTCCAGTTGGTAGAGTTCAGTGTTTTTGTAAAAAAGAAGATAGAGCCAACAAATGTAAGCTATGCTCATCTTTGCAGTGAGCATACTTTCCAATTTTATCTTGATATATCAGTCACTTGATCCAATACGCTTTTATATTTATTTATCTCATCACCACCATTCTAATCCACATAAACCAGCTATTCTACCAAAAGAAGGTTGGAGATCCTGATCTGTTTGAGAAGGATAAGCCAATTGGCAGTTTGTGTTGTGAAAAATCTATATCTAGGCCTCTCCACTTTATTGGGCTTCTGGAGGTCCATAAAGACCTCGTTATTCAAGAGGGCTTTTGAGGAGGTGGAAGTTTAGCCTACCCTCAAGGAATGGCATTGCCATATGTTGATCAGAATGATGCAGTGTTTTTAGCCCAACGTTTAATATTCTTTAAGCATCTTTAGATCTACAGGAAATCTAGTGGCATAGAAACAGAAAAAAGATGGTAAAGTAGGTGGGCATTTTAACATAGACTAGATGGATGAAGAGAACTAGGACAGTAGGTTTCTATTAACGAGTTCCTTTCTTCCCAATAGCAAGATCACATAGAAATGATCAAGGCCCTTATTGTGTTTGGAGCAGATGTGGATATCCCCAATGATTTAGGGGAGACGCCTGGATTGGTGGCAGCCAGGACAAGCAAAGGTAGGAAGAACTTTTGGATAGAAATAGGGTGGTGGGAGGGTTGACCTTGGTTTACCTAACTGGGTTCTGTTAACACTGAACAGAATCCATGTGTATTTACACCCTGTATCTTGAGGTTTAGGGCATAGATCAGTACTTCCCGGTGAAGGTCTGCTGTGGAATGGAAATTTAGAATCAGATAAATAACCAACAATGGAGGGAGCATTAAGAATTAGGCCCTAGAGCTACCTCATTAAAATTGCCCTCCATTGCTCTTGGCAAGCATATTCACCTTCAGATACAAGCTCTTCCTGGGCACAAGAAATAGGTTGGCTCAGAGCTTGCAGTAGTGACTGATTTTTTAATTTGTTTTAATAATTTTCTGTTTAATGCATGTGATTCCTGCCTCACTTATGCAAGGTGCCAACCGGAAGGTTCTTTTAGATCTGCTGAAAATTATAGGGATTGAACGCTTCCTTCCACCTGGCATATCTACCTCATCAACATCCACTTCCACCCTCCCAGAAAGATCATCAGCCCCATGGAGTTCTGGCTTAGGTAACCTACCACCTAGCTCTGTGCCTTTCTTTCTTTTCGCTCTCTTGGGCCACTTTCACATCTGAAGATTTCCAACATGGGATTGCACTTAGAATAAGAATTCTTATGTTAAATGAATGCCAGTGTACACATCCATGTTGGCACCCTAATCAGCTCTGTTGATTACAGATTTCCAGTACTGTGTGGATGTGCTAGAAAAGTGATTGTTGCAATCACTTGGAGCAATCAGGACAACCAATCTTGTGACTACCTACCATGTTCTATTGTAATTTACCCTATTATAACCCCAATGACTTTTCCTTCACTTTTCCTTCATATTCTTACAGCAATAATATATCTATTTTAAAAGAGACAGATAAATAAGTAGCTCTTGAATTAGCGGATAGGATTGCTATATTCACTGTAGACAAGGCTCTTATAAGCATTGCATACAGGGAAGTGAGTTAACAGGCATGATTTACTGTCACTGATTAGGGTGGCTCTGGAAAGATATGCCTATCACATCATTTCCTTCTGGGCAATGCCTTGAGAAATAGAAACCTCAGATTCTATTGAATCTGGATACCACAGTGATCAAGGAAATACATCTTAAACGCTCAGTTTTAACCTGTGCCTGCTGTGTCCTGAAAATTAGAAATTTTATGTTTTGTTTGTTGCTCTGTTTTTCTAGACTACCAAGACATCATCCATGTTTCAGCAGCTCTTGGCAACTTGCTGAAGAGACCAGATGTGGTGGACTCTGCCCCTGAGAAGAGGAGAAAGTAAGCAAGTAGGGTCAGGGAGAGTCACATAGATGGTTTAGATGTCCTTGCATGGGGAAGATCCAGTAAAGATGCCCCAAATTCCTGGAAAGAAAGGTTCCTTGCCTACTGTTTCTCTTTTCTGTGGCTCAGTTGTACTCTCAGGAACAATTACTTTGGTACATTCGATGTATTATATAATGCATATTAACATTAAACTATCTCCCTGAGTCATCTGAATGTGAAGAACAAGGCAGAGTTACTTCTGAGGCTGACACTTCCCTTGTTTTCTCTGTTCCCCTTATCTAGCCAGGACCGCCTCCTGAGTCTGGACGGTGGGGGTGTCCGGGGCATTGTACTCATCCAGTTTCTCATCGCTATAGAGAAAGCTGCAGGGCGTCCCATCAAAGAGCTCTTTGACTGGGTGGCGGGGACTAGTACAGGGGGAATTCTGGCCTTGGCTGTTATACATGGTAAGAACTGATATGAATAGCAAGTAATTCCATGTGGAAAGGACTCAGTGTGGGATGGGAATGGTCACTGAATTGGGAAGAAAATGGTGGTGGTGGAGGTTGCTCTTTAGGGCTATAAAAAGCTTTCTATTGATTGAAAAAGAACTAAGGGTTCCTGATCCAGAAATTGAGGTTCAGTTTAATGCTTCCATTGCTGGGGGTAGATAGAAGACAACCCTAGTTTATATTGTATCACCCCTATTACTGTAGGTAATGTGTCATTCAGATATATTTTGTGTCTGCCCGTCAAACAATTCTTCTTTACCACTGTTCATCAGAAGCTGCCATATTTTATCATGTAATAAATGATAATCTAATCATTAGTCCTCGTCTATATCAGGGATGTCAAGCTCAAAGCCCATGGGCCAGATTTGGCCCGCAGGATACTTAGATCTGGCCTGCAGGGCCATCCTGGAAACAGTGACGGACTGACCCGTGATGCCTCTGCCAGCAAAAATGGGCTGCTGAGCTCCGTTTCCGGCTGCGACAGCCTCCTGCAACCCTCTGCCAGCTCGGGAGTGCCCGTCTTTGCTGGCAGAGCGCTCGGGCTGCCACAGGCACCCCTGACATGAGTTACATCGAGCTGACCACATTCACTCCGGCCCCGCAAGGTCAAATACAATCCTGATGCGGCCCTCAAAGAAATTGAATTTCACCCCTGGTCTATATTCTAAATGACCAAGTGTTTTTCTAGTTTTTCTACCAGTCTCTCTTTGAGAAGAGATAGCAAGAGATTGAATCTGGAATCTCCTGCATCCAAAGCATGCAGTCTATGGATCCTTTACACAGAATGGCTCATCTACATTGCACTCTTGCATCTGGCATAGCCTTATGTATTCCTTCCTGCTGTTGAACATTTTTTTCTAAGGTCCACTCTTCTGTCACACATTTGGTGATTTCACTCATGGTACAAACATGGATTTCCATACTTTCAGCAAGATATTTAGATAATTTCCTGCCTGTTTCTATCAGCTGGATTGGAAGCAATAATGCTGTTCTTCTTCTCAGGGAAGCCCATGGACTACATGCGCTGCGTGTACTTTCGCATGAAAGATGAGGTCTTTCGAGGGTCACGGCCCTATGAATCGGAGCCTCTTGAGAATTTCCTGAAAAAGGAGTTTGGAGAACATACCAAAATGACAGATATCAAGAGTCCCAAGTAAGCCAAAATGAAAACCATTGGGATGGCTTCCTGAACCCTCAATTCTTCATTAATTAACTCTGCTAGTCATTTATATACCTTCCCTTATTCAAAGTAGGTTTGGCATCTCATCAGTACCTAAATAGTAAATTGCCTAGCAAAATTATAATACCACTTTATGACCCACAGAAGAAGAATAACACACACTAAGCTGTCTTGGTCAGGTGAATGATCCATCTTTCTTACTTCTTTCTAGTAAAAGTCCTTTTCATTAAAAAAAATATTTCCCCCCCTCAAGTGCTACCTGATCTCCTTTAACTAGCAGGTTGAGTCATTTACTTTCTGCCTGGAGGACATAAGTATTGCTACTGCGCTATGGTCTCTGCCTTACAATCAAGTTGAAATTTTGTCTTCTTCAACCTTTTCCAGAGTCATGTTGACAGCAACATTATGCGACCGACAGCCTGCTGAACTCCATTTGTTCAGGAATTACAATCCGCCAGAAGGAAGAAACAAATCCCGTTTCAGAGTAATAGGCTCATTTCAACCAATGACCAAGCCGGAAGGTAAATACAGGTAGTCCTCGACTTAGGTCCACAATTGAGCTCAAAATTTCTGTTGTCAGGCGAGACAGATGTTAAGTGAATTTTGCACCATTTTACGACCTTTCTTAGCACAATTGTTAAAATGAATCATTGCAGTCATTAAGTTAGTAAAATGGGGCATTAAGTGAATCTGGCTCTCCCATTGACTTTGCTTGTCAGAAGGTTGCGAAAGGTGATGACTTAATCCTGGGACACTGCAACCGTCATAAATATGAATCAGTTGTCAAGCATCCGAATTTTGATCACGTGACTATAGGGATGCTGCAAAGGTCATAAGTGTGAAAAATGGTCATAAGTCATTTTAATGCTGTTGTAACTTTGAACAGTCACTAAATGAACTGTTGTAAGTTGAAGACTGTCTCTACCTATTCCCATAGACCAGGGATATAAGTTGCACTGGGGGGCGGGAGTGGTGGGAGGACCCTGTAAGGAATACACAATTCCACCTCATTCACCCCCTTGTGAGGAATTGGATGAAACAGAAATAATCATACACTTAACATACGTCATGTTTAGAATGAATGTATACTACTACATATTCTAAAAAAGAATGGGACCCCTTCAGTTCCCCATGATCTTCTGCTCTTGCTCAATTAAAGACTGGTGGCATATGCAGCCATATTTTTCTCCCATCACAAGGATAATTTATATATAGGGAAATAGAACATTTGGAGCAGCCCTAAGGCTAAAAATGTGGTGTTAGACAACTTTGCTAAGTTTTGTAAAGGAAACACACATGGAGCCATCGGTGCCTTTTATTTGACAGCATTTGCATCGCCAGAATTTTTGGGAAAATATTTGTTATGCACCATAATGTTTTGGGGGGTGGGCTTTATATTTTTTCTTCTTCAGAATTAAAGTGTAATCAAAACGATGCAAGTAGATCTTCTTTTGGCTGCCCTACTGCCTCCAAATTTTTCCTTGATTTGAATTTTTCTTGTGTTTATTTCCATTTCATTGAAAGGTAGATAGCCAGATAGTCTTGCTTTGTTGTGTATTATAATATTGATACACATTCTTGCTGATAAGTCACTGCTTTTTGTTTGCTCCTTATAGATCAACTGGTATGGCAGGCTGCCCGTTCCAGTGGAGCTGCACCAACATATTTTCGACCTGTAGGGCGGTTTCTGGATGGAGGGCTGCTAGCCAACAACCCTACTTTGGATGCTATAACTGAGATCAATGAATATAATAAGTCTTTAATCCAGAAAGTACGGCTTTATTCTGCAAGAATACTTGTTAAAGACACATTCTAATCTGCACATGCAATTTTCTAAAATGTCTTAAGAGTGAACCATTTCCCCCTTCCCCCCAGGGACAGTATTTTCTCTTTAAAAAAACAAACAGATTTCTAAGGAATTGAATTCAGAAAGTGATGAATGATCCTGGGTGACTAAAAGGTGAAATGTTTCAGTTGGTTTTGTTTAGCTGTGGGGCAAGAAGAGCATAAAATAGTACTGCTGGAAATTAGGTGTTTTGCAAAAGGAAAAATTAGATATGCAAAATTAAAAGCCTGCAGGTCTGGCAAAACATGGAGAGACTAACATGTTTTAATTTGAAAAATAATCAAGTACCAGCATACCTCTTGTATCTGTGGTCTGATAGGATTTTTATATGAAAACAAACAATTCCTAAGGATATATGTTCCTAAGCTGCTTGGGGCTTTTTCCACACTGTAAGAAAAGTTATGTGCTTTGATTTGTGATACATGGAATAAAGCTTTGGTTGCTGTAGTTTGGAGCATCTGGAGTTTCAAAAATGTCTGCAAAACTAGCCAGAGCATTTTGCATTAAGCTGTTTAGCTAAACTAACTAAAACAAACTAACTAAAGATTGTCAAAAGCAAGAATTTACAAAAAAAATGAGTTGGCAAGGACCATCATATGATACAGGGAAAGAAAAGGTTTCCTGAAGGTTTATAAAGTTTAGTGGGATTTGCACCATAACTTTTCATAATGCCAAGGCAACACAAGTATCAAACCCTGATTTGTAACTAAATAAACTTTAAAGCTTTGTGTAAATTTATGTCAGAATAAATGTGTAAGACCTCAAGGAGCTATAAAGCTACCAATCAGTTTTGTGAACAAGTTTAAAACAACTTGCTTGCTAAATCTCCATACCTCTTTGAAGAAAGGAAAAAAGTAAACCAGAATAATATTCCAAAAACCTATTGATATGGACTATGAACATGCTGCTTCTGTGCTAAATTCAAGCAACATATGTGAAGACGTTGGTAAGACTCCTATCCCCTTCATCCTTGGAAGCATGAAGTACTTGCTTAATTTTCTTTCCATCTCTCCAGGGGCAAGGTGACAAAGTAAAGAAGTTGGGAGTCGTCATCTCTCTTGGAACTGGCAGAGCACCAAAAGTGCCTGTGAGCTCTGTCGACGTCTTTCGTCCCTCTAACCCTTGGGAACTGGCCAAGACTGTCTATGGGGCTAAAGAACTAGGCAAGCTGATGGTGGATTGTGTGAGTATGAGATAGAGAGTAGGCATCATGATACCAGGAATGTTTTGGATAGTTTGTCATATGATAATAATTCAAAAGGCCAATAAAGGTGAAGAAAATACTTTTTTCCCAGGGAGATAGTAGGAAATGTTGGGAGAGATAAATGCATACATGTGTGATGCTTATCTAAGTTTCTTTAATACGTGTTTCTTTAACACTTCAATATTTTTGCCTAATCACTCTTGCCCATATCTTACTGTCCTTTGAAATTCACATTGCTGCTTTCTGAGGTACTTCTTTTTTTTTGTAATAAGTGTTTATTTTATTTTATAACATACGAAAATTCCAATTTCAATTGAACAGTGTGTACTTCTTTGCTTCTTCTTTACTATACTGTAAATTACACCCAATCATTATAATCTAATATAATGTTCCAATAGAAGAGATTATTTGCAGCTCAGAGTTGAACTGAGGGGTCCTTGGTGCTCTCTGAACTTGGTTGTTTTCTTGCAGACGTTTCATTACCCAAACTAGGTAACATCATCAGTGCTAG
>JANHFL010002588.1:414549-426225 GCA_032468155.1 Oxyrhabdium leporinum | reverse complement strand
GTCTGCCCGGAGCTATTAACTGAAGTGAGAGAAAGAAAAAAAAACCTTTTTTGCACTTTATTTTTAGCCGGTTCTCCGAACTGCATAAGCAATTACCTAACGGTTCAGGCGAACCAGTGAGAACCGGCTACATTCCACCATTGGTAACATTGTACAGAAATGGATCATAAGGAATTGTTTTGAAGACATTTCTTTTAAATGTCTTGGGATTTTAGATAAGGAAACAAGAAAGAGAAAAGGGTTCCAGATTCAGTAGAGTGTCAAGCCCCGATCTGGGGCTCACCATACCTGGGGGGGGTAGGTGTCCAAAATCAGCCAGCGAGGCAGCTGCACAAAGCTGAGGGAGCCACAGGAGCGATGGGAGCATTGGATGAGGCTGCGGCTGCAGCAGCAGGACTTCCAGGTGCTGCGCTCCACTGCCGCTCATCAGCTGGCTGATCAACAGCTGATCGCCTATGGATCGGGCATCCGGTTGGGAGGGAAGGCTGCTGCTGCTGCTGCTGCTGCTGCTGTGAGAAGTCCGGGATGGCCGGGATGCGCTGGCCAGCTGATCGCTAGCCAGTTGGCCGCTTAGATGGGCGAGAAGGGAGGCTGTTGCTACCGACAGTGCGAGGAGCTGAACCATGGCTCCAGAAGGGGGGAAGTGCTGTGGTTGCTGGAAGGAAGGGAAGTCTGGTGCCGGATGTTTGGTGACTGGGGGTGTGTGGCCGGATGGCATGAGGGCGTGGTCCCTGGCCTATAAAGCGCACTGGGAGGCGGAAGCTCCCAGCGCTGACTTTGCAAGGGACTTTGATGTTCCTACTCACCGTGTACCAAGGCTCTGGACTGAAGATTAAAGATTGGTTTGCTACTACATTGTTGTGCTCTTTGTTATTGGACATGTGTGCTGTGGTCCTTCCCACGGTCCGGCCTTGGATTGTTGAGATACAGTTCCAAACAAAGATTTAAACAAAAATTCTGCCTGCTATAAGTACATTAACTTTATGTTGACACTCATTATATGAGAATATAATAAACTCATTTGAAATTTATTGACTTTAATTATGGTAGAGATAATTGTAGGAAAAATGTTTGGTTGAAGTTTCGAGTGGGAATGGTGTATTAATGAAAGGAAACAAAACTGCAATGCTTTGTAGCAACTTCAGCCATTAACAAGTGTAGTATTATGGTATATCAAAACAACAAACAAATTACACTATGGGTTACTGTGATATATGAAATATTGATTTATTCAATGTGGTGGGTAATCTAGATCAAGTTACTAATACCGTACAAACCACCTCAAAAGTTACTTCATGAAGCACCCTTAGCACAACTTAGAGAAGTTGCTTCTCTGAGTCTCAAAGCATAAATGTTTATTAGGCATAAAAAAGTAAACAGAGCTGTTAACTCGCCTCTTTATTTTTCAACATTTGTATTAATTCCACAGTCAAGTACTTGCTCAATGCGGCTCTCATTCACTTAAGGTACGGTAACCGGAAAAAGTTTACCTGTATTATTTAATATAAATGATGCTGTGATTCTGTTACAGACACCAATCAGCGCCAGGGAAACACTAAAGATTTTTGTCTCAGTACTGTATTGATAGCCATCTTCTGATTAAATACCAGAAGAAAAACATTGGTCATATTTTCTGAAAACTCTATGATGAGTAATTGGAACTTGAGCATGCTAAGTGCTTTATGTTCCATATCTTGTGCAAGAAGTGATTCCAAGCTGCACCCCCCCCCCCAAAAAAAAAAAACAAAAACCAACCCAATACTTTTTCCCCTACAGCCATCAAACAATTTAAGGTTAAGATGTGCTAAGTTAAGATTCAACTTTCAAAATTGATCTTACTGACAATTATATTTTTTATTTACTTATTTAATCTCTGTGCCACCTGACTCCCAGCGATTCTAGATGACTTACAAAATGTTTAAACTAAAATAAAAAGTAGAAAAGAAGGTTTCAGTCATGCTTGCCAAAGGCTTGGGCGAATTATATTCCCATGTAGAAATGGTGCATTTTCAATTCCTGCATTTTAGTATGTTCCCAACACTGTCTTGAATCTGAATGGTGGGTTTGTCCCAGATGGAGATGTTCGTTTGACTTAAGTTTTGCCCAGGTATTTCACTCTTACGAACAATTCTAGATACATTTCATTTGGCCTGAAAGATGATTCTGATTAGATAAACTACTTATGACTTGTGGCCTGGAACCTTTGCTGTTTTTGGTTCTCAGTAAAGTTAGGATGATTTTTTAAAATGATAAACTAGACAACCCATGATCCTTGGTTCATCATTTCAGAGAATTTCCATTACTAGATATCTCAATACCTCCAACAATGGTAGAGCTGCTAATGTACTGCTTTCCCTGGAAAAGTTCTTAAATTCAGGGAGATATTCAGAGATGTATCTGCCTTGAAAGTAGCTCATGCTGAACTGCGAAACATGGTCAAACATTGGCATTTGATCATAGAAAACGTTTTACCATATTTTGTATTTATGCTTTATGGTAATTTTTATGTTGCTCTGTTCAGAACACAATTGTATGAATGATTTTATACCCAGGTATAGGACTATTTAGTTCCTATAATAAAGTGGTAAAATAATCTTTAATAGATTATTATTTTTTCATTCTCATCCTAAATTCATTTATAACTAAAGATTGGCTTTTAAATGTTAAAGATTTAAACTTGTTCTTACATAACAGCAAATAACTTTACTGCAATGTTCTGTACATTTTTATAACACAGCATTTTATTACATATTGCAGTATAATTTTAAAATAGCTGCTGACCTCTAAAGGGTTCTAAGCTGTTTTATCTTTGTTGCATTTTGCTGTTGTGAATCTAAGTAATTCTCCTTAATAAGAGAGCTATTCATGATACTTCATCTTTCTTTAAGAAGCTTTGTTTTAAAACATCTGTGACTTCAAGGCAAATGCTGGAAAGTAAAAATTAATTTATTTTTATCTAGAGCTAAAACATGTC
Organism: Oxyrhabdium leporinum; assembly: GCA_032468155.1. NCBI lineage: Eukaryota > Metazoa > Chordata > Lepidosauria > Squamata > Cyclocoridae > Oxyrhabdium > Oxyrhabdium leporinum. The sequence continues at coordinate 423,251 of JANHFL010002588.1, read as the reverse complement.
CCTGCAAGAAAGCTTTGAATTATTTTTAATGGGTGAGGAGTACTAGTGTTTCATCAGGATGAGCAAACATGTTTCACAGATGTTGAGCAACAAAAAGCATCCTTAATGTGGTTTATTTGAGATGATTTACTAAGGCAACCATAGTTATATACTAGCTGTATTTTTTCTAAATATTTAGAAAGAATATGCATAATTTGGGCAAAGAAATAGCAAAAACAATTTACTGAATTACATCTAAAGACAATGGAAAATGTTTGTGAATTTGATATTGATTTTAGAATACAGTAGTGATGACAAATGTTCGTACATTCTCCTTTGTTTTCTCTCGCAATTATGATTGCATTTCTAGCACAGTGTAAAATTACTCTTAAGGATTTCAGAGGATTCTTTCAGTTATTTGGTAAACAATTCATGGTTTATCCATGGCTGATGTGCTAATATTTGATTGTGTAAGCAATTTTGGGTTGAGATCAGCATGACATGGTTTGTAGGCATGTGTTATTCTTGTAAAGCAAAGCAGATGCAAGAACGCTTGCATTATGACAAAATAATGAAAATAAAAGAGTAATAAAATGCTAATTTATTAGTTTCTTGATTGCTTGAATTAAGAATTAATACCTAAGAATTGAGAATTTTTTGAATTAAGAATGATACAACTATTTTCTTCTAAAAGAGAATCCTAGAAATAGTATTGCCTGCATTCCTGCATGAATGAAAAACAAGCACTACTGGTTTCATGCTTCATATTTGGAAAACATCTCTAACATCTTTTGTCCTAAGGCGCATCTTCAGTACCATACTACTTAAAGGACAATAGTTACTTCTTAGTTCCAAAAGAGGATGCAACTTTGTAGTAAGAACCTTATTTTTTTCTAAGAAATCAAAACTTGTTCAGTTCTGGTTCCAGTTTGCATCAGGACTTCCTAAGTCTGCTCTTGATTCTAGAATATTGTTGGAACAGCCAGTGGCCGGGTGAGGGGGCACTTTCTAAAAGTCAGCAGTTGTAGCAGCATGATGGAAGCCTTGTCCTTCCGTGTTCACATTTAACTGATAACATAGATACAGAAGGAGTAGGGCTTGGATTGTGTTTGCTACCATCACCATCTTCCACCCTTCCCATGCAGATGTCACTAGGAATGTATAATTACCAGATGTTGAGAACCACTTTCTACATTTTAATTATCCCTTAGCTGGCTGTCTTTTGTACCTGAACATCTGCAACCTGTTAAAGACTTTTAGCATGCTAGATTTCTTTTCTCCTATGGTTTACAGCCATTAATAGGATATTCATAGTTTACTTTTAAAAATTGATTAGCATCATACTGATCAGCAGATGCTCCAACTTCATATTCCTACTGGGTTTCTGCATGTTTTCTCGTATTATTCCAGTATGTTTGCTGAGATTTAATTTTGTCCCTGACTCTAAATTTGCAACAGTAGCTAAGTGCTTCAGTTGTAAGATGCATCATCTCAATTAATAGTTATCAATTTTATAGTGTTTGACTAAGAATAATACTTTATTCATTTTCTCTGGATTTCTCTTTTCCTTCCAACAGGGACAGGTTTCAGTGTGCTCCTGTATGTAACAGAAAATCCATGTTTACAGGTAGTCTTCAATTTATAACTATAATTGGGACCAGAGTTTGGTCATAACTCATAATAGCCAATGGTCAATGTACCCATATGACTGGACTCTATTTTACAATTATTTTTAAGGTAGTCATTAAGTGAATAATATTATAAGTATGAGTCATTTTTCCATATGGGCATGTTTGCCAGAAATTGGCAAAAAGCACCAGAAACCAGCAAAAAAACATTGCAAATCATGATCACATGACCACAGAATGCTACAAATAGTTGTAAATGGGAGGTGGTTACCAAGAGCCTGAAATGTGATCATGGCCGTAAATGCTTTATGAGCTGTAAAGTTCTATTTCCAAGGCCTTCATAACTGTAAATGGTTGTTAAATGACCAGTTGTAAGTCAAAGACTACCTGTAATAATATTAAGAAGTCTTTGTGGTAGACTTCTTCTTCAAAGGTACTTTTCCAAAGTACTATCTTGTTTTTTTCTTTGAAAACATTTTATTTCTCATCCAAGAAGCTTCTTCTGTTCCTTCTTCACGACAGAATTGTGAATACTGTGATAATGTTGATAACTCTACATTTCAAGTTGGCCTTAAAAGTGGTCAGAGATCTAAACAGTGTCAGAGATCAAATTTTGTTAACTAGAAAAAAAATCTGTATTAATTGCTGTTATAAATAATTAAATAAGCCTTAAGACTCATAATTAATTGGAACAAACAATAGAAGTATTATGAGTTATATTAAAAAAATAAATGCTTATGTTCAGAAGGAGAATTGATGGTGGGTGTGGGGAAGGAGCCCCCAACCAGTCAGAGGCAGCAGCAGAGGAGGAAGGTATCTGTGAACATTGGTGTGTATGAATGAATGCACTGTATGTGAGTTGTTGTAATGAATGGGAGGTTATGGCTGGGTACCCTGATGATGCTGAGAGCTACTGAAGCTAAAGTGCCTTGGCTCCCCAGTTTACCCTTCCAGTGATGGTTGGAGAGGACAGTGGAAAGATCTCAGTCTTGAGCCTAGGACGTATGGATTTGGGAATAGGACTGCTGTTGTGGGATGGAGAAGAGCCATAATATTATGATGGTGATGGATATGGTCAGAGATGGAGATGACTACTGTCGGATAACATGGTTCTATTGTTTTATACTGTTTTTTTGTTCCAATTCCTTGGTCTCAGCCCTTGTACCCCGTCAGCAGATATTACAACTCTGACTTCAGCTATTGCTACTGAATTTCAAGTCAGACTGCAATAAGACCTGTCTTATTAATGATTTAGCTATTGATAAAAAAGACAGCGTAGCATGTATTACTGAAAACAGCCTGGAAGGGCAGGTACCCATTTTGGAGATATGCTCAGATGGGTTTTGAATATGCTATCAGTCAAGATCTGGGTTGGGGTGGGGAGTGTGATGATTATCATCTGGAAATCTCTTATAGCTTTCAGGGGCACTGCACCACAGGTCACCAGATGTGAGACCCTGTTCATTATGTTGGGGTCTGCTGTATAGAACCCTCTTTGCCTGACTCCATTCTGGGTTGGCAGTGGAATTCCCCAAACTTCTGGGGGGACTTCAATCTGCCTTCTCTAAGAATGAAGTTTGAGGTGACTCAGGAATTCATAGTAACCATGACAACCATGGGCATATCCCAGATCATCTAGATGCTGACATGGGATAGTGTTCATACATCAGAATTTGTATTTCAGTTGAAATCGTGTCTGTATGATCTGAAATTGGAGGAACTCTTGGTGTCTTCCTTATCATGTTAGAACATGATTTCCATGGGATTCTCTAGTGCCACCATCCATTGCAGGGAGGCTATACTTATTGTATTTGTCCACTTCCAGTTACTGAATAGACCTGGATGGTTTCTGAGGGAGCTGGTGATTGTTTCTGGTAGTTTGTTGCACGGTCCAACTGAAGCCTTGGCTGCTGCTTGGAATAAGTGAGTGGCAGAGGTATTGGATCAGATTGCATTCATGTAGTCTTTCCTCTTTCAGCGATTGGGTTGCTTTGCATCATTCATGGAAGAGTTGACGAAGAATGAAACAAAAGTAGACACATCTAGAGCATCACTGATGCTCAACAAAGGATGAACTTGACCAAACATGAGTTAGAACTGCTATTAATGGCTACCTTGTTGCAGTAAGGGTGATGAAGTGTTAGTACTTTTCTGTCCTTATTGTGTCTGCAGATAGCTATCCACATCCCTGTTTTGGGTGACATGAGGAGAAAAGCAACCTAGAACTAAGGAGAAAATGTCTAACTATAAAGACAATCAACCAGTGGAACAAATTGCCTTCAGAAGTTGTGGGTGCCACATCTCTGGAAGACTTTTAAGAAGACTGTACAGCTATTTGTCCAAAATAATGTATATCTCCTGCGTGAGGAGAAGGTTGGACTAAAATCCCTCCAAGGTCCCTTCCAACTCTATTACTGTTACTGTTCTTGGGAGAGGAGGTTCAGATAACCTCTTATAGGAGCATGTAGAGGAATTTATCCATCTGTTAGACAAAGTTGCTTGGATTTGCTTACAGTTGGACATCAACCTTGTTGCAGGTCCAGAAGAGGTGTCTGGCAAAAAGACTTGCCTGGTCATCTGGGAATGGTTTGAACCTGTTCGACTTGAGGAAGTGAACAAAGTCCTTAGGACTGTGAACTTAGCCACTTGATTTTTAGATCCATGTCCCTTCTGGCTTGTTAAAGCGTCATAGGAATGTCATGTGAATGAGTTCTAGCAATAGTTAATTCTTCTTTGAGTGAGGAAGTTGCTCGTTTATCTCTTAAGGAGTTTTTAGTTCTTCCTCTCTTCAAGAAGCAATCACTGTACCCACTATACAGGATAATTTTCATCTAGTGGAATGATTACTGTTATAAGATGATGGAGATATTTTTTATTAAACTTATTATACATGGATTTTATAGGTTAACTATTGTGTTTTATTGCTTGATGTTTTTGTCTGTGTCATTTTCCACCATCTTGAATGTTGAATGGAGGTGACGTGATGTAAATAAATGGAGACAGACATTTAAAAATAATCAAAGTAAGATAAGATAACATAAGATTCAAGTGATTAGCTAGTACATTGAATTACATTTGTGGCTATTGGTTTTATCCCATCCAGCACTTTTGGAAAGAGGGAGCTGAAAACTAGTTACTTGTAATACAAACATGAGGGTGGGAGTTTTTAATGAGATATTTAGCAGGGTAAGAGAGAAACAGACTTCTCCTGTCCACCTAGAGTATTTCCTCAAAGAGAGAAATGGCATACAAACAAAAGTGGGTTGGTGAATGGACAAGCAGAGTGCAAGTGATTAATCTGTTTATATAAATATTATAGGCATCATATGCCATCTAGAAAAAAATAGTATATTGTGCTGGGGAGGAGGCAATATCTGTGATCTATGTTTCCAGTGATACTGGAAAACATTATTTTTGCTTAGTCTATAGTTGAATGAAGCTAATATGCCAGATAGAAGAGTTTAGGTTTGTTGGGCAATTGGGGATGTTTTGGGACAAGTCCAGCCTACCAGAGAGACAAAAACTGCTTTTGAGCTGAAATGGAGCCAGACATGTAACATACCATAAAAAAAGTTAAACCTGCAGAAAATAAGACAGGTGCTAAGCATCTGACAGTTCAGAAGAGCATGGAAGCTCCAAAAAAATAATAAAGTATAGCGCCAATGTTAGAAGAGGGTACATTTGACAGGAGAAAAAATTAAGGCAGGATTATAAAAATGCACAAACCAACATTTGAAGAAGCAAATATGCACAGATGTTTTTGTACCACTCTTGAATATTAGCCACAGTTAGAATACTCATTTGTGAATAAGAACGTAGAATTAATGGGTACTAGAAATCTGACCCATTGGGTCATTGTTTCAGAGATATTTCTTTATAAGATTCCTCAATGTTTTCAACAATGACAGAGCCTCTGCCTTCACTGGAAAAGTTAGGTATTTCGGAAATGTATCTGCCTTGAAAATAGCCCATGTGGAACTGTATAGTACAGTCAAACATCAGCATAGGAAATGTTTTATGACAGTTTATATTCTGTTATAAATTATTTTATCATAATTTTATAAAACATTTTATAAAATTTGTCAAATTTCAGTTCCACATGAATAATGAGTCCCAGATTTTGGACTCTGAGAATTAGCCCGTTTGAGGTACTTTGGTTCCAACCCCCTGCTCAAGCAGGAGACCCTATACCATTCCAGACAAGTCATTGTCCAGTCTCTTCTTAAAAACCTTCAGAGATGAAACACCAACAACTTCTGAAGGCAAGCTGTTCCACTGGTTAATTGTTCTCACTGTTAGGAAGTTTTTCCTTAATTCCAGGTGGCTTTTCTCTTAATTTCCATCCATTGTTTCTTGTTTTGCCTTCTGGTGCTTTAGAGAATAAGTTGACCCCCTCTTCTTTGTGGTAGCCCCTCAGATACTGGAATGCTGCTATCAAGTCACCACTACTCCTTCTTTTCTCTAGACTAGCCATACTCAGTTCCTGCAACCTTCATATGTTTTAGTCTTCAGGACTTTAATCATCCTAGTTGTTCTTCTCTTCAATTTTCCATTTTTTTGTAATGTGGTGAAAAAAACTAGATGTTGTTTTCCAGGTGTGCTCTTACTAAGATTTTACAAAGCAATACTAATATTTCATATGATTTTGATTGTATGCCTCTGTTTACACAACCAAGGATTGTATTCACCTTTTTGGCTGCTTCCGCACACTGCTGGCTCATATTTAAGTGACTAGTGCTCCAAGGTCCCTCTCACAGTTACTGTTTATGAGCCATGTTTCATTTAATATGTACTTGTACCTTTGATTTTTCTCGCCTAGGTGTAAAACCTTGTTTTTGTCCACATTAAATTTCCTTTTTTTGGGGATAGGGCCCATTCATTGTTTAAGTCTATCAAGATGTTTTTTGGATCCTGAGCTTGTCTTCTGGGGTGTTGGCTATTCCTGCTAGCTTAGCGTCATCTGCAAATTTGATGAATCTCCCTTCTATTCCCTCATCTAAATCATTTATGAAGATATTGAAGAGTATTGGGCCTAACACGGAACCTTGTTGTACCCCACTGCTTACTTCCGTCTATGTAGATGTGATACCATTAAGAACTACTTGTTGAGTTTTTGTATTAGAACTGTAAATATATACATGCTGGATATACACATACAGATTCATGAACAGTAACTGATTTGCTTCACTAAAGAATATAATTATAGTTCCAGTAAAGTGTATCCCTACTTATTTTCCTAGAATTTCCTAGAATATTAGCTGGCATATTTACCCAGAACATGACTTTGTTATAAAGTGTTATTTTTCTACTGTGAACTATATCTGCTATCAATCAGTGAAATTTAATGGTGAACTTGTTGATAATTAAGTGAAGAATTGGCAAGCAGGGTTTATTGGTATCTCTTTGAGTCTTTATATACATGCTATAAAATTTTGTGTGAGACATTGGTATACGCAGAGAAATTACTTTGTTTTATTGATTGTCATGAATATTTAAATAAGATTTCCTTGCCTCTCTTTGTGTTGCTTTTTTTCAGAAATTTGGGTCCTAAATTTCTGCTTAAGTGGTATCATTTTGAGTATTTTTGCATTGGCTGCTGCATAAAAGCATTATGCTATATAAAAACTACATTATATCAAGGTAGAGAAGCTTTTGTTTTAGCACAAGAAAAAACAGTATTAGTTACATTATAGGTAGTGTTGAACTACAAGTAGAGGCTCATTTATCAATGACTCAACTGAATTTTGGAAATGCTTGGCTAATTTAAGTATTGAATGGTGGGGACTGGAATTATTTCAACGAAGTCTCTGAAACTTATTTTTTTTGCATCCGAATACATGCCCTTTCTATTTCATTTTTATTAAATTTTATTAGTACCTTGTAAGCAATGTTGAGATAAAATATTCATATATTTAAATTATTGTTGATTTATTATAATATTTTGACTAACTGTTGAATGACATCTAGGTTTTAGTTCAAAATGATAGTGTCCTGAAGTTGAATATATTGAAAGTAAGTTCTTTAGGACAGTAGTACATGAATTAGCACAAAACAAGCTAATCTACAGAAGATTATATTGCTTACTCTTCTTCCATCAGAGAGATATCTTTGAGGTGACCATCACTCACCCTTCACTTTCATGCCTGGTATATATTATAAAGTTAGGGACCATTTACAACAAGGACCTCCAACCTTTGCAACTTTAAGACTGCTGGGCTTCAACTCCCATGCTGGCTGGGGAATTCTGGGAGCTGAAGTCCACAAGTTGCTGAAGTTGTCATGGTTGTAGAGCCATGATATATAACATATATAGGGATTCTAGAATAAAAAGGAAGTGCTGAACAGATATATTCAGGAAACTAGTATTTGAGAAGGAATCTGTATAGAAGAAATGAATAATTATGCAAAATTTGGGAGGTCCTTGTAGTTTGCCCACAACTGGGCAAAAAGGAAAAGGCAGGGAACATCCCCAGTTCAGGCAGGCAAATGGGGGGCAACAGGACTCTCTCAACCATCCCTCTCATTGGGCTAAGAAGAGGGCTCCACGGGGGGGATGCCAGCATGGCTTTGCTTGTGCAGGGACTGAATAGAGGCTCTGCGGGCCCCTCCAGGGTTCATATAGGGGGTCTTCCAGCTATTGTTTGGGCTATTTGGCTATTCACTTTGTTTATTTTCAACCTGCAGGTGCCACCAGGAAAACCTTTGGACAAAGTTCTGCTTGCAGGATCCAATCTGGGTCAGTCACCAGGACCAGAGGTTTAGTCTTCTGAGCTTCCGGACTCCAGCTGAAGCCCATCCTCCTGGCCATCATCCAAGCTTTTGGCCAACGTTCTGCTTGTTAGAGTTTCCTCAGATAGAAAGCCCTGGAAGTGAGCAGCATCTGGCAATTATGCAGAGGGGGGAACACTTTGGCCAAAGGTCCCCTCAGAGGAATCAGAGGAGACTCTCCAAATGCTCCAAGTGCGGGAAATCCTTTGCTCACCGGTCCCTCCTTTTGATCCACCGAAAGCTGCATACGGGGAATGGATCCCACCTGTGTTTTCTTTGTGGGAAGTCCTTTCCTGGAATGTGGAGCTTTGCCAAACATCTACGGAG
>JANHFL010002588.1:392359-409513 GCA_032468155.1 Oxyrhabdium leporinum | reverse complement strand
TTTAGTTTTGCTTGCCCCCCCCACCCACCCCGCCCCCAATACTAACTAACTAAAAGCCATCCAGGAAACTTAAAAAGTCCTGGCTGTCTACTTTGGTATATGCATTTTAAATAATCAACAACACAGAATCAACAAAAGAGGTTGTGCACATTCAGAAGAATTCGTGAAAAATCAACAGGACAAACACGAATGAGAACAACGAACAAATCAGCAAGTTGAAACATTGTTTTGTATCAAATTGTACTGTGAACTGTGTCATAGTACGAGTAAAATGTGTGTATGGACACCAAATATTACCAAGCAAAACCAATAAAGAGTCTGCATTTTCAAATTTACAATTTCCATAGCAGGCATGAGAATGTATAATTCAGTAAACACTAGAACTTATCAATGAAATTGATAACATTCTGGCTTTCAGAGTCAAGAATTCCAAAAAGGGTTTTGCTCAAGATCAAACCATAAAGCATAAAAAAGACTGTGTTCCTGGTTTGCTGATTTCATGCATAGATGTACTCCTTTGTCCATTGATTGTGAAGCTGCCAGCATCTTTGAAGATCAAAGGCATCCTGAGTCAACATCAACATAGACAGAAAAGCATGACACAGTAAATTCATATCTGATTTCCAGAACCCAGTTCTATATTTACTCATTTGGGGGGATTTACTTACCATTTGATGAAGTGAACTACAGCTTGCAAAGATTTATGCCTTTTATCAAAATTCGTTAATTGAAAAAGTGTTATCATATTCCTTATTTTTATCACCATAAGAATATATTTTTCCTCCTAGAATGACCCTCAGATCAAATCCATGAACCAACAATGCCCTTCTGACATGTACTCTGAAGTAAACTTCCATTAATGTCCTAGGTTGGAATTACACTCTAACATTCTACATTATAGAAAGCTGTACAGCGACAAATGTACAACTTTTGAGTATTTTCAGTTAATTTTTCCATAATGAACCAGTGAGGCTGAATGAATGTTGAAAATATGGTTTCAGTTATACAGGGAAAAAATGATACGTTAACTTTAAGGATTGTTCTCCGTATTTGGGAAAGAAATCACACATTTATTTTATAGTTTGAAAAAGTGTGTAAGTATAATTTGTACAGTTTGAAAAATGTACAATTATGTACATTTGAAAAACAATGTAAATTCAGTATTCACACATTTGTTAAATGTATGGGATTGCACTCTCTCACATTTATTTATTATACTACGGCTTTGGTTTTTTAGTTTTAATTAAAACAGCTCTTCTGAGATTAAGCCCTTTTACCATTAGGCCTTTTGAAATTTGAGATAAAAAGCAAATGTTATTTCGTAACATTATTTACATGATTTACATGATTTTAATTAATGATTATAATCTCCATGGTCACTTTTTGCAAAAGGGTATTTAATTGCTTAAACGTTTTTCATTGTTTGCAGTTTGCAAAAACACTTGGTCCTTGAAGTATTATATCATACCTCCTCAAAGTCATTTCCTATTGCAACACCTGCTTTTCGTGCAGACTGATCCAATAGATAGAGAAATAAAGCTTGCTTCCTTTTTCCAAGACATAACATAGCTCCTGGCAAGGTTATATTTGAAAATAGTTTTTCTTGTGAGCTCAATTCAAGCAGCATTGTTATTGCCAGATCATCTGACTAATGAAGGACCAAAGTGATAATGTATTTTTTTTTCTTTGCTTGAGGAGTGAACATGTAGCGCTTTTTGGGAGGGAAGGTGGAAAAGGATTGTGGTGTTTCAAAGAAAGTAGAAAGCTTAACCTCATAGGAAGGTCAGTGTTTTTGCTGGTAGCATGGGAGAGAAAGCAACTTCATAAACAAAATAAAAAAATAATTTTGGGTTTGCAAGAAAGCTGGAATAAATATTAATTGTAAAAGGATTGTTTTCAGAATATACATCCTGGTTTTGGACATTATCAGTTTGAACTATGAAATATAAAATCTTTATATACCTTTTAAAAGATACTTTGTGTTTAATTTATAAGGCCCAAGAGCACTAACAAAATGCTTATTATTTTGTTTGGAGTATCAACTGCAACATTTGTAAAAACAACTATTTATTAACTTTGGGATAATGTTCAACAGTGGGAATATTTTAATAATAAAATGGAGGCAGGATTAATTAACTTGATCCTTTTTATCAATTACACCAATATTTCAATCAAATATTGTACTTTATTAATATTAAGATGGGTGTAGAAAATACTTGTTTCTCAAAGGATTATTCCTCACTGAAGTTGAATATAAAGAAACTTATCAGAAGTTGAAGGTATTCCATTCAGATGCTGCTGCCTAGGTTAAGCCTGGATCTCTCAGACAGACACAATCTATATCTTCAAGAGTTTCAGCTACTGAGTTGAACTCTCGACTTCATTTCTTATGTCCACACTGGATTTGTCCTGCGCTAGTTTTATCTTTTACAAATTAAAAATGTTTTCCTTTCAATTGAATGTTATGGTGAGAAGGGTTGTTATAAAGATTTGTTTATAAATTCTGGTCAGCTATAGCATTGGATAGAATGAAAGAGCTGTCCAGAATGAGCAGAATGTAAGATTATGATGAAATGGGGGCATTGTAGGTAAATGGTTCCCAAAGAAAATTAGAAACATGCCACTTGTTTGATTCACACTTCACCTGAAAGAAATGTTGCTGAATAGAAGAAGATAGCATGGCTACTGTAAGTTAGGTATTGGTAACATAAAGATTGGACATCACTCTGAATTGGCTGCATTCTGATCAAAGAGTCAGCATCACTTCTTCCATTTATCCTGGTTAGCACTGGAGTCTGGTTGCACTTACCTATACCATTGCTCCCACAGGGGAAAGAGGTATTTACACATACTGTATGTCATTTTCTTGCATCCGTAATCATTCTGTCCCACTCTCTTAAGCCTCCCAATTATGCCTAATTTTGGAGTGGCATACAGTTCTGCATAACTTCCTAGTAATCCTAAACTTGGATAAGGAGAAAAATTTAAGGCAATCCTTTCTTATTCCCCATTTATTTCATATTTTTTTCTGGTACTTACAATAAGCATTCCAAATCAGTGGTAACTTTTTGTAGGATTCTGATGGTTATGCTAGAGATTTGCGGAAAGGGATGCTTATATTCTTACAATCACATTTGTATATTTTTGAAGTTTCACATATATAGCTGCTAGTAGAAGAGCTTGGTTCCCTTCCAAGAATATGGATTAACTAACATATTCTCCTTTGCAAGTTATCTAGCTGTTGTACTTATTTCAAAGGTATTCAGGTATAAATTGGGTCATCATAAAAAGCATTTAAACAAGTTGTATTCAAACTGTAGGCGTGCAGCTCTTTCTGTACAATATGAAGCACTACATTAACAGCATGAAAAGCAATATTGGAAAATAAGCATTCACTTCCTAATTATTTGTGAATGCGATTTATCATCCTTGCTGATCACAACTTTGTAAATACTGGGGCATATAATCAGAACACATTCTCAGTCACTAGATTTCAAAGATATTCAAAGCAATTGAATGTATGATGCTTGTATACAACAAGAGAAAATGCTGTATAATGCAGAAATTCATTTTTAAATGTCTGCATCCCTATATTGCTTTATTAATTGGCTTCATGCTCTAGGGGACATTAGTGCTGAAGTGAACAATATATATGTATTACATTACATTCCTTTAGCCAAGTCAATTAATCTCTATTTTTCAAAACGTTTTTTCTTTGGAAGTTGTTGTGCAAATTAGACTAATTGTAATAAACAAGGAAGTGTTTGATAATTCATAAACTCCAATGCACTAATCTGTAAAACCTCAGTGCTTACATATATGAAATAACTAGAATGACTTGCAATATGCATTTACATTTTTGTGTTCCTAATTAGTTTTTCAATACAATGTATAGATCTTGTTTATTTTAGTAAGGAGCTAACCAATTGCTTTTTTGTAATCAAGAAAGCAAGATGTTGTTCCTGCTAAGGAATCAGTGATTAAGTAAGCCAAAAATACTATGTCAATTCTTCTCATTTAAATTGAGGATAGATTTAAGGACTTACTGGATAGATACATGAAGATGAGTGGCCCTTCTGTACTAGTATCTTTTTTTTAAAAAAATGACACAAATTATAATATAAAAAGCAATGCCAAACAGAATTAACAAAAGAATATAAGACAGAACAAAGGAAAAGGGGACAGTTTTAAGCCCCATGGGCTGCCAAAACTAAACAATAAAGAGCAGCACAGTTTTCATGGAGGTATATTTAATGCTTGGGTAATACAAAAAGAATCTTGCAAACCATGAGAGCAAATTCTCAGTTTCAGTTATAGTGAGTTAAGACAGACTCTTTGAAACTCCTTTCATAACCCAAACAACTTGTCCCCTGCTTTCCCATAATTACTCACAGAAGGCCTAGAAAGTTATGTCATGTACAGATGGTTTGATTTCAGTCCTGATCATTTGTCAGGAAAATGTAATTCAAATGTTAATAGATCACATTATATGACCAATTCATTGTTACAAGTGAAGTGTATATTTTTCCTTCTTGTTACATAATTTTTATTTTGACCATTTTTCATACATGAAAGATCCATAGTTTTTTATTTCTTGATAGACTCCATATTATTCCTATGAGGCCTTCATAAATAAAACAGGTTAAACACCAAAGTTATTCCGTTAACTTGCTAGAGTGGAACCTATCAAGATGTGATGCTGATTCTTTAGCTTGAACTTCATTCAGATTTAAGAAACTATTTAGGGTTTTTAAAGTTTATTTGACTTTGGAGAGTGCTATAAGGAAGCCACAGAATACATTTTTTAAAAAATTTGACTAGTACAGTGATATTGTCACAGCTGGAAGTAGGCTATTGCCACAACTCAAAGTAGATTATTCCTGGGTGACCTACCTGAGATCCATTTGAAATTGTTTATTGTAAGCTAGACACATTGACAGGCCTTGAAAATAAATATTCTCAAATTGACTAAGAATGTTAGTTTTTCCTTCTTTTCACTGATATATTATGGCAAATATTTGCTGCTTTTTGTTGCAACTGACAGAGTAGCAGCACAGAAATTAAAATATAGCCATGGGGAGATGGTTTAGGAATCCTTAAGGGAAAACTTCTCTCAAACAATTTGAATCTAAAACATAAAGTTGTTTCTCCCAGAGGTAGGTGTCAAATGTCACATTATGATTATCTAAGTATTCCAAATTCAGTGTATATGAACTAGAAGCTGGATCAGCATATTTATACTTGCTTGGTTGCTTGAGGATGCAGTCTTAAGCACATTTTCCTATGAATGCAACACTTTGCTATGAATGCTTTACTTTTGCTAATATATATTGATTTGTAATATAAACAGTGGTCAGTTTAAGTTTCTTTTTGTAATTTGAACAACAGATGTCATACCTTTCATTCGTGTGTGTCTGCGCATATGGAAAGAAATTAGCTTCTTTCCAAAGGCATGACTTTTTATAGATAAGTTGGCCACGAGTTAACCAGGCCGAGTTGGCCATGGTGAGTCAACTCCTGTTATGACCCAGGTCACCTAGGCAGAAGCAGGCATCGATGGAGTTCTTCATTGCTCTGATTAAAGGCTACAACAATGGCCGGTAAGGCTCCACCCCACACTACCCTGGAGCCACTCTCAGTCCTCCGCACAAAAGCAGTAAACAATAAAGAAAGTTCAAAGAAAATGTGCAAGCTCATGGGGCAAGGTCCAGAGTCAAGGTACAAAAGGCAAGGCAAGTCCACAGGGTAAGGCAAGTCCACAAAGCAAAATCAGTCCACAGTGTAAAGACAAGGCACAGGCAGGAGCAGGAATGTAAGCCAAAACAAATAATTATCCCTGAGGAAGACAACCCCACCCCCATTTCTCCTTAAGTTAACCCACACCAGGTGTTTCTTATGAGGAGGGGTGGGGCAACCTTCTCCAAATAGCCTCACAGCCCTCCTTTGAACTTGCCTACATTCTACTCTCTGTGTCTTTGGATTGAACGTGAGAGGCAACTGTTCCTTATCAGAGGGTATCTGCTGCCTATGAGAATCCCTGCCTGTCTGCAGCCGAACCTCTCCTGTGTCCATGAGGACAGGCAGATCCCTGTCCAGTTGACCACCTCCCCCAATTCCTGAGGGGCCTGGGGCACCATTGTCCTCAGCCACTGGCCTCTCCAAACATTCCAAAGGAAACATGCCATTCCTGTCGGATGGTCCCAGTTCCAAATCCTCCTCCAAACTTGGCTCTGATGAGGCCATGACAGCTACGGCAAGTTGTCCTAGATCCCACAGCACTGGCTATTAGACTTAAGTTGATACATTAGAGAAGCAGAAATAGAACTGTACTGGAAGAATACATGGAAGAAAAAGAAGCAAAGTGGCTACAGGACCTAAGAGCAGACCACATCTATCTCCAAGAACAGGAACCAGTCACCATCATAATAGCAGATATCCAACAATAGATCTGATTTAGATCAAGAATACCAAGAGCTGGACAGCACTTGGCCCGAATATGATCCACACCTACTGGCTAAAGAAACTAACAGCAGTTCATGGATGCCTACTAGGTGAACCAGCTATTAGCAGCAGGCTCCTATCCAGACCAGTTAATATAAGGAAAAGAATTCAGTTCAGTTTCTGCTGTTGGCTCTACTGTTTCTGTGTTGTTACACTGCAGGTAAGAGTGCATCTTGGATGACTTTTTGAAGAGCAGGATATTAATCTTCTTGGCCTCTGCTTTTCACCTTAATCTGGTAGCCAAGTGCTGTGAGTCTTTTAGCAGTCTCTAGGGCAGGGGTGTCAAACTGCTGCCCCACGGGCCAGATACATCACGTGCAGGCCATGTCCACCCCAGCTCCGTGAATGAGAAAAACGTCATGAAACATCACATGACAGCAACATGACGCAGCAAGCTTGACACCTGTGTTCTAGGGTTTCAGATGGAGTTAGGTTCTTGTATTTTTCCATTCTTACTCATATCCTTAATTGCCATATTTCTGTAATTCTACCACTATATCTCTTTGATTTGCCTTAATATTAGTGATCTACTTCATTTTCCGAAGTGGTGGTAATGGTGGTGTATGTATTGCTGTTCTTATTGATCTTGTAGCCAAAAATCTCCAGGATTACAGCAGCTGTAGTATATACTAGTTCATTGGTTTGAGTTGTAGTGGTAATAAGTATTTCTTCACTGAATCTTGGTAACTGGTTTCAACTGGTTGCCTGTAGCTAATTTATCTATGATTGCATGCCTCATATTGACTGCTGTGCTTTGTACTGGAGGGAGTGACAGTGATGTTCCAGCTTTAGGTGTTGGCTGCAGATCTAGTTCTTCTGTATTTTCTTGAATCCGGAATGCAATATCTAGTTGGTCTATCTCAAATTGTGAGAGCAGCTTCTTCATTATGTTAAAGCTTTGGGTAACAAGCTGTTTCTTAGTGTGAGTGTAAGTCTCCTGACCATTTATAGTTTCCTCATGCATTTCATATATTTTCCCTCATGTATGCATGCATGTATGTATGTATGTTTGATGTAAGGCATCAGGCTAGAAACCGGGACACAATGAGTTTTAATCCTACCTTAGGCACAAAGCCAGCTGGGAGACCTTGGGCTATTCATTTTTTCTCAATCAAGAAAATATACAGTGAAAAAAAGGGTTTATTTCCTGTTTTGAATTGTTATGTATAATTTGAATAAAAATACTAAAAACAGAAGTTGAAAATGTTCTAATAGTATTTCTTTTAAGTTTATCACTCTTAATCATGGAAATGGAATTATTGAAGTAAGGTGTCAAAGTATAGAAGGAATAGATATGAGAAAAATAGGGTGCATGATTTAGGGGAAAAATATCAGGAAGAAAGGTGTAAAAAAACCAGTAAGTATTAAAAAAAAGAGGGTTGACTAGAAGTGTAGATAACTGAGGAACAGTTTAGAAGAGTGGAAATAAGCTAGTTGGTAAAGAGAATGTTCAGTAGACTAGACACAAGGATATTAACAGCTGGTGTTAATGACCAGATGACTGCAAGGAGTATAAATCTTTCCATCCTCCACCATTCAGATTGAACTGAAGAAGTATCTTGGATGAGAAGAAACTTCTTCAAGGAAAAACAAAGTCTGGTTGCTGTCTTGAAAAAGAACTTTTGGGAAAATGTCATTAAACTTCAGAAAACCAGTAATGATTAGCAATTGTAAATTACCAGTGAATGATTACAGATCATCAAAGAAATATTATGATGAGGTGTGGTATGCACATACATTCGGCTCAAAATATATGTTTTCTTGCGTTAGGGCATAAAACATCTTTAGAGTTAAATATTTTCCAGTTCATGTTTTCTTGTTTATATCTTAAATAAAGTTTTTTCACCTTAGAAAAGTATAATTCCTGTAAAAGTAACAGTGATCAGAGAACTGTTTTCATCTAATCATTGCAAGTCTCATCAGGTTCTGTTTCTAATTGTGTCATTTCCTTTCTTACTGCTAAGGTGATTGAAACTCCATTTTTTTAAAAAGTGAAATATTCTGAACCAATGTCTGGCAGCTTTTATTAGCTGAAATGCATCACAAACAGTAACAAGGTCTCCAAGGACCACTTTTCTTGCAAGCTGTGTAGTCATATTTCCTCATTAGTTCATTTCAGTTGTCACTAGTGCCATGTTCCATGCTTTTGCAAGATAGTCCAAAACGTAAAAACTATGTATGCATATAGAATAGACAATTATTTCCCATAATTCAAACTCCTTTTGACTCAATTTGATAGCAAGTATTTTACAGTTTCATTAACATATATTTTATCCAATAGGTAAACATTGAGCATTTGGAAGACTTCTCAGAATAATGTACAAATTGTAATGAAAAATAGATCCCTTTTAAATTATTTTTAAATACATATTTAACATTAAAATTTTGCACACATATCAAAAAGCCATATATTTTAAGACATTTCAGTATGCTTTACATTAAAATATATTGTTGAGAATATTTTGTGACAATACATAGCAGTATTACGTGCTTTAACTTTTTTTAAGGCTTGTTGTATATATATACCTTACTTTAAAACAATGACTAGATATCAGTTGATATCAGTAACATTAGAAGTACAGGTAAAAAGCAGTGCAGTTCACAATATATATAGTATTGATAATGTGTTCTCTTTACATTGAATAGTACATGTTTCAGTATTAAATTTTTATGAAGGTCTTACAGTAGACAATATAATTTGGTTTATAACTTAACATTGTTGCTGTTTCCTCTAGCTATACCCATTTAATAATAGAAAAACAATTCTGTGTCCCTGGAATGATTTTCAGGATAATAAATATAGAGAGAAATGTAGAAGACAATACTAGTTAATGAAAATTGTTGTCTGTTTTGGATTGTAAACTAACTACTTTAGCAATAAAATAATTGTTTACTATGAAAAGAAAATATTTAAATTTGCTTAAATGTACAGTTTTGTTTATTCCTCTCATGCAATTGAACAACATAATATAAAATTCAGATTGGTACAACTCTTCTAGTAATCAACAAGAGAATTAAAATCAAAATATTCTTTCCAATTAATATATTCTTCTACAAGTAAACATATTTTAGCCCTAATGTTTGCTGACATCAGTAAAACTGACTCAGGCATACAGGAATGTCCAAATTTACAGTGGTAGCTACTGCAAGATAATCTGATTAAATGTTTAAATTAAAATATAATAGTATTTCAAAATAAAAACAATTTTGACTATCTTTTAAAAAAATGCAGTGCGGATAGTAAAATATTATTAAATGTTTTGTTGCTAATTTGGAACCATTTCTTTAATATCTTGTAATTAAGAATAAAATGAGATAGAAAACATTTGGTATTGAATATTTTAAAATATGTTAACTTTTTTGAATTAATTCTGAAAAATAGAGAAGTTTTTTATTTTGAAATATATTAGAATATATTCACATTAAGCTAAAGTTTTAATTTCATCCATTAGTCAATGACATTCGAAAGTCTAGTAGCCACTGGATTTTCAGTCATATAAAATCTATAGAAACTTTGTTTAATCTAGATTTGTATGTATTGCAGATGTGTGGAGGTCATTGCTAAAGAAGGACAGAATTTGAAAGAACTTTATTTGGTATCATGTAAGATCACAGATTATGGTATGTAATATTTTTCCCTTCTTACTTTTTTCCCTGGTTATATAGAATAAATAGTGACTTTGGTCGATGCAGTCATGAAGCATAAATGATGTCAAATAGGATGCACTAGAGGTAATGGTGCCCCATTTTAAATTGTGTCTCCTTCTGTAGCCTAGAAGCCAACTCATTCATTCAGTTAGTGCTTTAAATGCCCCAATTAGATGTTAAGATAGAGTGGCAGGCAACCTGATGAACAATCAGAGTAGATTTGGGACTTTTTAGATGTTCCCTGTACTATGACTCTTGTAGAACCTGGAAGTACTTCTGAAAATTAATCTGGACAACCCGTGTTCTTTGGGTTATTGTTTCAGATAAATTCTCTTTAAAAAGAAACAAATGACTGAGGATGGGCAAAAAAGGAATAGGAACAGTGACTTCCTGGTAGCTTTCCCTTAATGTTTCCTCATGGGAATCTGGCAGGGAGTGTCAAAAATCTTCTGCCCTGCCCTGCCTCGCCTCAGAAGCAGATAAATGCCAGCTGCTGGGTCTGGGAAGGAAGGCGGAATTGTGAGATTGGCTGGGAAATTATCACAATTTGTTGAAAATGAAGAACACATGATTGCAGCAGTAATAGCCAGAAGCACTGAGCCAGCCACAACTTCCCCAAATTTCAATCCTCCGGGTGTCATTCCCAGAGTTTGGACAAATTTTTATGTTAGCCCATTTGACGCACCTTGGTTCAAAAATTGTGGTCCTATAATGCACCATTTGCCCAGTTAAAAGTCATGACAAAGGGAGTTTTAGTAGTATTGATAAATACAGTCAACCTTTAAAAGTTCTGTATGATTTATTAAACTTAAAATAGTTTTAAAATGTTGATAATTTAAATAATATTAAATATCAAAATGTCAATGTTTTTCTTTTCAAATATGGAATATGTAATTTCAAAGGGAAAAAATGAAAATATAGGCAGTACGTTTGAGGTTTTAAGTGAATAGGTAAATTATGATTTGAAGCTGCATGGCTCATTATAGTTTCCCTCATTTTAGTACTGATTTGTCAGTTTAAATCTCATGCTTTATTATTATAAAACTCAATGATCATGTGATGTTGTGGCTAAACTTGAACTATTGTTCTAATGAATCAGATTCGTTTGTCGCCCGCCCATTTGCCGCTGCCTGATTGCCATCACATGTTCGCTGCCAATGGGTGGTGGCAAATGGGCCACGGTGAATGGGCCACGGTGATCGGCAGCGAACAGGGCCATAGCAGGCTGCGATCAGGCAGTGGCGGCGGGCGGTGATAGGCGGCGGTGGCAATCCCTGCTGCCTAGAACAGCTGATCGGCAATAATCCCAGGAGGCTGATCCAACCGCCAATAAGCTGCTTGGCAGTGAAGGTTCCAGTGTTCCTTGGTGACGGGCAGCACACCAACCCCCCTCCCCTTGCCGCAATATTTGTTGTATAAGACCCACAGACATTTCCACCCACTTTTTTTTTGGGGGGGGGGAGTGCGTCTTACAGTGTGAAAAATATGGTATATGTACTATTACAAACCAGGAAACCATGTAGTAGCTTTATTCTCTATTCTCTTATCGCTTATTATCTGGAAGCTAAGTATATCATAATAATTAGTTTTATAAATAAACACAAATCTAAAATGACATCTTGCCCTGCTTTCTATTGAAAATTGCTATGTGATGCTGGAAGCTACCAAAATAAGAGCAGCTATCATCCACTAACTATGGAATCTGATTCATTGGAACGATGGTTCAAATTTAGCCACAACCACATGATCATTGAGTTTTATAATAAAGCATGAGATTACATGATCATTAAGGCTCCAGTGTTGCCCGGCGGTGGCGGCAGCAGCTCAGCTCAGTTGACCGGTTGTGGGCGCAATGAAGCGGAGCCCTGATGAGCCATGTGCTGGGGCTGCGATAACGTGCTGAAGTTGACCAGTCTGTTTGCTGTTTGCTGCAAGGACTCTAGCCAAATGAATACCGGATGGGTGCTGGGAGGCAGAGGGAGATATTTTTTTTCTTGTTTTCCTCCTCTAAAGTCAATGTGCGTCTTATGGTCCGGAGCATCTTATAGTGCGAAAAATACGGTAGTTTACATAAGTAATTGATAAGAAGAAAAATAATGTGAAATATGGAACTTTACAGATAGGCTTAAGGCAAAGAATCTCATAGGTAATTATGCATATCCAAAGAGGCTTCTCAAAAGAAAAAAAATCTGTGGACATGTATCTGCGGAAATGTATCTGCGGACAGGGCAAAATTAAGGTGTCTTTTAAAATTAAGGTTGCTATCACAAAAAATAAGCACACTTTAGTTCCTCTTAGGTACTTTATTATACTTCATCATATTTCCAGAAAAAAATCATTTTCAATAATGTCCCAAAAGCTAGAAATGAGTATGATTTCCAAGCAAGGGCCTATTCTGTAAGGCTATTCTGTCACTGTGAGCCTCAGTGCCTGTGAGTCTCAGTACTATGTACATTGCAGAACACCAGCAATTTCTCATGGGATGCTCGGTCCAGATGGATGAACCATCCAGGTACCTGGGAGTGGGTAGCATTATTTTTTTTTATTTTGATGCGTGTGTGTGTGTGTATGTATATGTATATGTATATATATAAACTTGTATATTATGATTGTTGGCCCCACAGTCAGCCAGATATTTAGACTGGATTTGGCATTTTTATCCACCTGTTGAGTCCTTCCCAAAGATCTTGAATAGGCTGATGTTGATGTTTGATAGTGTTAAAGGTATCATCACAGACTTAAGCCGTTCCAGGTAAAGCCACGTTTTGCAATTGATGCTGATTTCGTCAATGCCAGTGTTCAAATGATGCTACAGGTGTTTTGGAACTGCAACCACAGTGCCTATTAGTGTTGGTAGTTTTTTTGTTTTCTTTTGCCATAGTCTTTGGGTTCTATTTGCAGGTCTTTATATTTTGTGATTTTTCTCCAATTCTTTCTCTCTTATTCTGCTGTCTCCAGGTATTGCAATGTATACTATCCATACTTCTATGTCTTTCTTATCAACAGTTGTTAAGTCTGGAATGTGACAGGTGCTTGGCTCTTTGAGGTCTAATGTTTCAGAGCACTTTAGCTTCTTTTTCTATTACTCTTTTGGTTGGTCCCACCAGTTCTCGCTTGTAGAGTTATTTCTTGGAGTTATTCCCATGCACCATTGTTGCTAAGTTTGTCATGTTATTTGAAATCAGTCTGCAATCTTCTTGTAGCAACTGAATAGATGTCCACTATATCTTCAGCCTCTTTACAGAGACAGCATTTGCTGATTGTTGCTGCCTTCTCAATTTTGATTTCATATTCGTCTGTCTTTAAGGTTTGGTCTTGTATAGCCCCTCTATCTCTTTCAACAATTTTCCTGCTCTTAGTCATTCCCAGGTCTTCTTGTTATATGCTTTTCCTGCTAGTTTTATTATTTGTTTGTTTATTATACTGGTCAGGTAATACTTTGCCTTGCCATGTCTCTTTTCTGCTCTTCATTTGGTCTTTCTTGAAGGCCAATTTGGCCTCACGGTATTTAGTAAGTTTTAATGGTATACTAGCTTCAGTACATCTTCTTCACTGTCCTACAGACATTCTTCTAATAACCTTTTTTCTTCATCTATCTGCTATACTTGCAACATTCCATATCCACTTATGTTCCTTAGTAAATAAAGTCTGTCAAAGTTGCTGCAGGGATGAACAGCATGATTATTAACATTATTTTTCTGGTCTTTCTATCCTGGGCTTTTAGCTCTGCTTGAGTTCAGTCCACTATTCCAGTTGTGTATCTAATGACAAATTATCCAGGCATTAATCACCTTAATGATATTTCCATCACTGAGTTTGGACTTTAAGGTCTTCTTCATTCTTTTGATCTATTCACTGCTAACCTTCTTCTTGACTTCAGTGTGCTTGATGTCAGCTTGAAGGATACCCAGGAAGCTGTAGTGATCGTCTTCATCCAGACACTTAATGTTATTTCCAAAAGCCATCTTGATTCCTTCAATTTTTACTATTCTTCCCCTTGTTGATGATAAAGATGGCACATTTGTCCATGCCAAATTCATTTGCAATATCTTGGTTGTATATTTGGACAGTTGAGCAGTGATTATATTTTTCCATACAGCTTCAAATCACATTCATGTAAAGGTGATAGAGATAGCCTAGCAAATGTTTTTGATGTTTGATAGCCATGGTTGATTTATTTAGTATTGCTGACAGAGGAATCAATGTCGTGACAAACAGTTGTGGTGAGAGTGAGTCTCCTTGAAAGATTCCTCTTTTGATATTAAACTCTGCCAGTCTGTCACCATAAACCATAAACTGTCTTCCATTGTGTCATCGATTTTTTCACAAAGTTTCTGATGTTTCAACTGACTTTTATTATTTCTACGCAGTTGATTATTCAATTATGTGGCAGGAAGTCCAATGCCTTCTTGTAATCAATCCAAATTAAGTTTGACTTGGTCTTCCTTCCCTTACAGTTTTCCAAAATCAAAATCCAAACTTTTCAATTAGAAACTGAACTTTTGTTTGTCTACTGAAAGAGTGGTTTTGTTTCTGCTCAAATGGAAAGGGCTTGTTTTCAACTAGACGCTGCATCAGCTACCAGATCAGCAATTTGAAAGTTGTTGGTAAGTAGGTAACTGATCTATAGTTGCCTGGTGTTGCCTCTTTTGTTGGCTCTTTCATTATCAGGTAGATTTTGCCAGATATTAATCAATTTTTCAGTTGGTGCATTCTTTTCAGGTATCCTCTTCTTATTGGACTTGATTTGTAATAGCAAATCGTTATTGCTTTGTTTCTAGTCTTTGTATATTTCCATTGGGTAAACTCTTTTTCTTCCAATAGTCTTTCAGTTGCTGTTCCTGTTTTTTCAGGCACCAGTTCTGAGTCATGTAGCCGATGTGTCACCAGATAGTCCAGAAATTCCTATACCAAACCCAGTACATGTTGACCTTCGTGATGACTGCTTTGATATAGGTTTCTATAAGTTACGTCCGATCATATTGTTTATGGGAGAGATACTGTTTATCTGATTCCTCTATTGAGACCTGTCATTAAAATTCAGTTTAGGATCCTAAAATATATAACGCTGCTTGTTTCTGCGTGCAAGAAAAAAGCGAATAAGCTCTTTACTATCCAGTTACTGTTATCTAGAACTGTTATCATTTCTCTCAAATCTTAAACATCCATGAATTAACATTTCAAATTGTTTAGAAGAAGACAAAGAGCAATGCAGAGTGTAATTAAAAATGTTTCCAAAGCAATTTAAATGTATATATTACAGTTCTTCCAAAGTCAATTGGAAAGATTCTAGTTTTTGAAATGTCAAGATCTTTCTGACCTAGCTAAGTTTATTTGTAATTCTCTTTCATCAATTGCTCTATTCATGCTTACTTATTAAGTGTACATACTAAAACATATCTAATTAAAAATGCTAGTAGTTCATATAAAATGCTTCTATAAATATATAACTACTTGGTTTAGCAACAAAAAATAGTTTTTAGGTAGAAGATTTGCACAAATTTCAATAATACATAGCTCCTGAAATTCAGTATTGTATTGTAAGGAAAAACTGTTTGGGAAAACAAATGTAGAACATTTTAAAAAACTTCTTGGGGGATATTTTTGAATAAATTTAATATATGTCTTATAGTTGAATAAAAATTAATGTAGTATTATAAGCTTTCATTTATATATCCCATTTTATAATTGCTGAATAATTTTGGATTATTTAATTTAGGCCCGTAAATTGTGTTTAAGATAAAATGGCATTGCTTGCATAAGCTTAGGTAAAATACTATGTTTAGTAATGCTATAATAGTAATGTTTAGAAATAACATTTTAAAAATAAATCAATGTTTAATTAATTTAGAACATAAGTGTCAAAATTATTAGCAGACACTTATCCTATGCACATCCATATATAAATGGAGAATAAGCTGTTGCACCGGAGGTACCAAACATAAGTGGATGTTGGAAATGGAAAAAGCTGTTAATCATAAACAGTGGTAAATGAATGAGAAACATTATTTGTCAGAGTGCACATAGTGTGACTAGGTGAGACAACCCAGGAGCAAATACAGCACACAGGTTTTATTTACATATAGTGGTTTTATCCCTACAAAAGCATATATACATACAAGTACTTTGATACAGGCCTTGAACAAATAGCAATCAGTAATCAGCTACACCACGGAAGCACACATGGAGTGAGAGATACACCCTCACAGGATCTCTCTTACACTACAGCCTCTTAAAACGGTAGAAGTCAAATAACCCTGCTGACTAATTGCTACCATTGCATCAACATCACAATGTTACAGTATTACAGCATTACTACCTTACAGCAGCTGGTCAGCTATTAAATCATCATTACCCTAACATTATTGGACTTAATGTAGAAGTACTCTTCATATTCAGTGTTATCCAGAATAAATAATAATAATATTCCAAACATTTCTATGATAACTGTCCAAACAATAAGCAATAATCCCTTATTCAAGCAATTATTTCTAATTCTGCTATTTATTAAATTTATTTATTTATTTAGTGTATGGCAAATACATGGACTTACAGTGGTTCAAATGTTAATCCAGTCCACCCAGCCATTCAAGGGCAGGGTGGTCTATATTGAAAAAAATCAGATATTGGGCTGGTGTAAGTTCTTGATGGACATTCAAACACAATGTAATGGATATTTTGTCGAGGACCACCACAGTCACACTGAAGGGTAGAGACAAGACCTCACTTAAACAATGGGTTCTGGCAGACACCATGTTGGGTGTGGATCCTGTTCAGAGTTGACCAATGGTGACAAGGAAGGTCAAAACCTGGGACTTTTTTTGTAGGGTCATCTACATAACTGCCAGTATCTGGGAGTTCAGCAGCCCATTTGGCTTTCCGCTGAGTGTTGATGTCAAAGTTGTTAGACAGCTGTTGAGTGAGTGCCAGAGAGGGCTTCCTGGATTTAAGATTGCCAATTGATAGATGGAGAAGATCAGCTTGCACATGAAGATGTGGGTTTCT
>JANHFL010002588.1:355240-392259 GCA_032468155.1 Oxyrhabdium leporinum | reverse complement strand
AGTGTTGATGTCAAAGTTGTTAGACAGCTGTTGAGTGAGTGCCAGAGAGGGCTTCCTGGATTTAAGCTTGCCAATTGATAGATGGAGAAGATCAGCTTGCACATGAAGATGTGGGTTTCTCATAATTTTGTTGTACTCCTTCACTAAGGCTTCATGCCTTCATAGAGTTGGTGTGCAATGTGGCTCAAAACGGGGAGCCAGCAAGTAGGAGTAGATTTTAGCAACCGCTTACGATCCTCATTGTATCATTTAGTCTAGCATCGATATTGCTAGTGTGGCAGCTATTAAGCCAAATGGGTACAGTATTCAGCTGTGGAATAAACCAACCTTAGTGCTAATATTCTGAGAGTAGAGGCTGTGGCTCTCCATCTTGATCCTCTTAGTTTCTGGAGTAAGTTGTTTCTGGTATTAATTTTAGCGGACATGTTACTCCGAAGTATTTGGGGTGAGAATCATAAGGGAGTGGGTTTTTATTCAGGTAGGTCTTCAGGGTGGCATTGGCAAGTTTGTTGTTGAGATGGAAACAGGTGGTCACCATTTTGCTGACACTGGGTATGAGTCTCCAGTCAGCAAATAATTTTCTCAGGGACTTCAGGTCCTCAGGTCTTCAGTCCAATACTTCCAAGTTTTTCTCTTGCACCGCTAGGGCCAGGTCATCTGCATATCCAAATTGACATCCCCTTATATCTGAGATATAAAGATTGAACAGCCAGTACAGAACCTTATGGAAGGCCGTTGTTGAGTCTTCTTAATTTGCTAATATTGTCCCCCATAATGATTTGAAAGAATTTATCACTGAGCATGTAGTTTATTAGGCGGTAGAGGATTTTACAGGGGATGATATGACTCAATATGTAAAGCAGATCCTTCTTCCACACAGTATCACATACTGCAGTAAGGTCAATGAACACAGTTGTGGTTTTTAAGCCTCGCTGGAAACCAGCCTCGATATGTCCTGTTAGGCTCAGCATCTGATCAACACAACTGCGATTATGATGAAAGCCAGCTTGTTCCACGGGCAGAAATGTATCTATTGTGGGTCTAATTCTGTTTATGATAAGTTTCTCCAGAAATTTGTAACAAGAACTCAGAAGAGCAATGGGGCGGTAGCTTTCTACTCTGTCTTGTGGTTTGCCAGATTTCAGAAGTGATATTACTTTGGCTTTTTTGAATTCCGGTGGGAGGTGTCTGCTCAAAAGTATGTTTGAAAAGAATTTGCTGAGTCAATTCCTTGTTAGTCTCCCAGAATGAATTAGAAATTCAGGGTGGATGCCATCAAAACTTGGTGCTTTGCCGGACTTCAGACTGTTGATGGCTGCGTCGATTTCGTCCACAGAGAAAGGGTGGGTAAATTCAGAGTGTGATGGAGCTGACTGTCGACAGGCTGAGAAAGCTTTCTTGATGATAGTTGAGTGCTCTTTCACCCTTGGGGCTTTAGAGAGGGAGACAACTCAGGAGTTATGCCGACTTGGTCGGCAGTTATGCTGGGTGTTTGACAACCAGGTTGTCTTGCAGCTCCCAGTTTCCTTAGTAGGCTCCAGGCTTTCATGCCGGATTTACTGAAATTTAATGAAGTTGTGAATTGTTCCCATGTCTTGCGATGAGCTGCATCCAGGCTGTGTGAGAGATCATCGGCAATTTCTGGGTCGCCACTCTGTAGAAAAGCCTGGTAGAGGTCTTCAGTCTCCTTGTTCCATCCAGGAATATAATCTTTTCTGAATCCTCAAGGGATGTATCTTTTAGCTGAAGCAAGTACAGCCCTCACAAATCTATGGTAATGTTGACTTGTTGGTGGGATCCATTGTATGATACTGTCAAAGCTTTTAGCAAATTCTCGCCATTTGGCTTTATGAAAATTGCATCTGGGTCTAGGTGTGGAGCGAATTAAGGGAACCTGAATTCCAATTTCAAGCAAAACAGAACAATGTTGACTATGAGGAAATTTGTCCAGAACTTTTCCGGTTATTGAAAGTGGCTGCATGTTTGGGCCTGAGAAATAGCACATTGTATCCCTTATTCAGGCAATTATTTCTAATTCTGCTGACTATTTATTAAAGATTCAGTAGTAGTAGAATTGGAGGTAAACTAGGTATATAAGCAAATTATATATTTTCTAATTATATATCAAAGATGTCACAATCATGAAAGCATTAGGCATGCTATAACGGACATTCTAAAATTAGTCAGAAAAACGGCAATTTTCAGTATGATAAAAGAATTAACTTTACAGGAAATAAGTTTAACAATGTTTAATTACTTAAACTAAAATTACAGTATTTAGCTCCATTCACTTGTTAGAATGTGGCTCCCATCATACTGTTTAAAGGCCAAATGCA
This sequence comes from Oxyrhabdium leporinum, assembly GCA_032468155.1. Taxonomy (NCBI): domain Eukaryota; kingdom Metazoa; phylum Chordata; class Lepidosauria; order Squamata; family Cyclocoridae; genus Oxyrhabdium; species Oxyrhabdium leporinum. Next base: position 389,923 of record JANHFL010002588.1, on the reverse strand, counting down.
GTCCCCACCCGAAATTATGACGTCCTGCTACATGTTACCGTATATTAGAAAAGTTTATGAGGTATTGATCTGCCAGCCATTTAACTGAAGGAAAAAAAATCGTTTGAAGCATCGTGAATCCAGAATCCAAAAGGATTCTACATTTGCAGCTAATAAAGTCCTGAATACAATAACCTCTTTCAAGGATGCTGGGTATAAATAATGATGTGTTAAATCCATTCATTAATCTGGATTTTCAGCCTGCCAAATATTCAGCCTGAATATTTTGATTTATTCTATTAGTGTTACCATTTTCATTTTCTCACTTTTATATCTGTCTTGCTGGTGTTCCATAAAACAAAATAATTTTAATTTGCTTAGCTTATGTTATGGTATTTTTAAATACCATTTAAATTATATTTAAATTATATTTTTTCAAACTTGTAGAGGAATAATTTTATCAAATGTTCAGCTCATGTTCCTTCTAGTTTATTTAAAATTATTTCAGCAGCTTATTCTTAGGCAGGCATAGCCAATGTGAATTTTCCAGAATTTCTGTGTGGCAAATTCTTATTAATTCCAGTCAGCATAGCTATAGTCGAATGATGAGAAATATAATTTCAACTGTTTAAACACCAGATTGCCAAAGCCTGTTCTAGAACATAAACTAGCCAGTGGAATTTATTGTCCCATGGCATAGTGATTGCCACTAACTTTGATGGTGTTAAATGTATATACTTGGTATATACATTTATATACATGTATACATTTATATACAAACTAGAAGTAACATATCTCAAAATATCTTGGGGTGAACAATGGTGATAGAAGTATATGTCACTATTGTCTGCTTGCACGTATCCCAGAGATATCCAGTTGGCTACTGTCAAAAACAAAAAGTTAGGCCAATAGGTACCTGGCCTTGATTCACCAGGATAGCAATAGCACTTAGCGCTTAGACTTATATACCACTTCACAGTACTTTACAGCCTTCTCTAAACAGTTTACAAAGTCAGCGTATCACTCCCAACAATCTAGGTCCTCATTTTACCGACCATGGAAGGATGGAAGGCTGAGTTAATCTTGAGCCGGTCAGGATCAAACTCCTGCAATACTGCATTCTAACCCCTGCACCACCATGACTCTTTCCTATTTTCTTAATGAGTTTTAAAATATACTAGACTAGGAGCAGGGGGACACAGGTTTTAGTCCTCCTATAAGCAGATGCCGGCTGAGTGACCTTGAGCAACTCCCTCCCTCTCAGCTCTAATGAGTGATGGGTTCTGCAACAAATAGGCTCATAAAACCTTTCATCATATCTTGCATTGATAACTTTATTGCACTTTATAAGAACCAAAGGAGCAGAGTGCACGAACAAGCAGACCTTGCAAATTCTAAGAATTTGTATAAGCAAGAATTCATTAATTCAATAAAGTAAACAGTTGCTGTATTCAGAACCTCATTAACGCCACAAAGGCAGGCACAGTTTCTTTTAAAAAGTCCATGATCAGTCAAGCGTCCTTCAATGAAGCATATAGTAATGCTATAAACTGAGCAGAATCCATGAGAGGTAGGGCAGTAATTTGTCAGCAAGTCCTCCTTCACGCTAGCCTCTTCCTCATTTCCGTAATAATAATGATTGAGTTTGTTCTGATTGTTGGATACTAAAATGAAATGTGTGACAATGTATTTGAACCAGCTTGAGAATGTGCAAAATTATTTCATTTTATAAATCATCCTTATTCTTTCCTATGCTGGCTGAGAATTTTGAAAGCTGTTATTCAACTCACTGAAGAGCAACAGTTAGAGGAAGAATACTTTAAACAGATGTGGTTAGGAAAGCAGTATTGCATGCCCACTAGGCCATGATTCAAATATGTCTTGACAAAGGAAATAAAGCTGGAAAAGGAGGGGGGGGGGGTTGTGGAGATTCCAAAAGCAGACTGTGTTGTAAAGGAGCCATGAAAGCAATTTTTCAAGCTTTAATGATGGAAAAAAACCACTGAACAACAATGATGGTTTTCTATATTCCTCTGATCCAGTAGTAAGTGTCCGTGAAATCATTTTTTAGACACAATAGTTTCAGTGGCAATGCATGCAAAGGATCTCTGCATTAAACTTTTCCAGTTAGGTGAGCTGACCTGCAGAGAAGCTAATCTAGAAAGAAGAATGGTTACAACTTGTAGCACACACCAAGCAGAACAGTTAGAACAAATGATTTTGATAGAGTTTATTAGTTAGAATAAGTTAGAGAAATGGTCCATAAGTACAGAGACTGCAAAATGAGGAAAGAGCTGCAGTGAAAAAAATCAGATAGATGCTAAAGCTCTGGACTGGCAATAGGGATGGGCTCTAAATTCTTCAAAGAAAATAGCTTTCTGGAGTTTAGACTTACAGTAAATCATAGTTGAGTTTACATATAGAGTTTTCAGAAAATGTCTTTAAGATACAAAGCAATTCCTGATTTAAGATTTTTTAAAAAAATAAGAGTTGGGACAAAACAAGGTGGAAGGAAATAATATAAGGAAAATAATCAAAAAAGTTAATTTCAACTCATTTCTCTGAGGTAAATTTTCAGTTTCAATTGAGAACAAAAGTTTGAATGTGGTATGTATTATCAAATAAGTAATCTACAATTACTATTGAATTGCAAAAGGCTAAAATAGCTATAAAATGATACCTGAAATCTCAGTAGCTGGCTTATGGCTTGAAATTGAGTTACAAAATGTTATGTAACTTTTTTAATGTGAAAATATATTTACTTCTAGATAGTATATTTATTAGCAAAAAATGTTCAATTAAGTAATGTGATGTTAATTGGTTATGATCTGCTTGGTTTAGATGCACTAGTCTTTATTGTCTCTTGTGCAATTGCTAACTGAATAATATGCTAGTCCTTCAAGGTAGGCCAGATCAGGAAACTGGCAACACAAAACAAACAAATTTTATTGATAGACGATAACAAGAGAATCATGAAATGCTAATACTGTTTTCCTTCCTTTCCTCACCACAGCAGCACCACAGCAGGGCAACTTAGTTTCTTTCTAACACTTTCTTTTTCCCAAAAACTAAGTTCATGTTTTGCTAATGGTCATTGTGTATTTCTCCAAGGTTACCTCTCTGCACAATGTCACATCTTGTACATATTTCTTTGCATGATCTCATATCTTGTACTTTTACCATTAGTCTCCAGCTTGAAGACACAAATGATAATATACATTCCTATAACTATTATTTGTTGAGGCTTTATTTTGTATTTTCTGATTTACATTTAGAAAAGAATGTCCCAGTGGATCATATTGTCTCTGCTGATTTAGATTGGGAAGGCTACCCATGAAGAAGGATCCTTAATCCTTCCCAATTAATGTAATCTTTACCAAAATTCATGCACTTATACATTTCTATCAAATTGATTAAACGACTCATGGTCATAACTTTTCTTTCATTTCATAACTGTTTTTTCATCTCAATTCTAATAATAGATCAATAATGAAAAATACATGGTATTCATAGAACAAAAGCAGCCAAAAGATTCCATAGTTTATCGTCAAAATAATCTTTACAGCTGCTTGTTTATTGTAATCTCTGAACTAGTCCCCGCATTGGAAAATAATCAAATTCATCTAAAGTTCTTTCTTTTCTAAAATATCATTTCTCTACAAGCTTTCTAACAATTTTAAAAATGTATGTTTCTTCATATTATAACTGAACACATTTAGCACTGAGGAAAGACATTTTAGAAATGGGGGAGTTAAGAAATACCAAGAGCATATATATTATAAAATCTATATTTATCTATATTCTATTCAGTTTTTAAGTTTAGAAAATTTTCCTTTTAAATCAGCAAACCCCACTAGGGATCCAGTTCATGGAAGACAATTTTCCACAGATTGGAGTTGGGTAGGAGGAACGCACAATGTAGATCCGCCGTATGCTCAGTTTATGGTGGGAGTTCGTGCTCCTGAGAATCTAATGCCTGCTGATCTGAGATGGAACTGAGGCAGCAGTGCTAGCATTGGGGAGCAACTGCAAATACAGACAAAGCTTCTTTCGCTCACCCATTTTCTCAGCTCCAGCCATGTGGCCTTGTTCCTAACCGGGCATGAACCGGTACCGAGCATGGGGGACCCCTGTTTTAAATAAAACTGACATTTAGAATAAATGCAGACAGTGCCAGGTTTCATGAATCACTAGTGTATTAAATTTTTCCACCCTGATTTCATTTTAATCTAATGTTGTTTTTTACTCTTGCAGCTGGTAGATAATTCAACATTTGGTAGAACTTTCTTATATACAGAGAAAGGGGAGACTATTCCTATGGATGCCCCATCTTCCATTTGCATCTTCAAACCTGAGATTAATTAAATTTACACACACACACACACAATTAAATTTGTATGCTGCCCTATTCTGAACAATTCTGGTAGTTTACAAGAAAAAACATTTTAAAATTACAAAAAATAAAATAAAGTAAAATGACAGAAACTGTATTGGAATAGGAAAAAGAATCCAAGGCAACTTTACTTATGCTCACTAAAGACCCAGGAATAGAGCATTTATATTATTTGATTTAATGTAGCTTATATAATATAATATAGTAATTTCCTTCAGGAACTCAGGATATATTTACATAACATTCTCACTTTCCTCACAATAATCTTTAATAATCTCCAGTTTTCCCCAATAATCTTTGGTAGTTTGTGCTGAGAGGCAATCACTTACTCAAATCCCAGAATTACCCAGTAAGTTTCTATGTCTGAAGCTGGATTGAATCTGGGTCTCTCTGTTGTTAGGCCATCCACCATAACTATCGCATTAGATACTCTTGAATAAGCAGGGCTCTGTCATAGAACATGAGGTCATCATGTGACATGCTCCATTAATTATTAAGTTAGCAACTGTGGATTATACATATTTAGACATAAAATCTGCTTACTATTATCTCATTCATTGCCTTTGGAGTATATCATTTATTCTGCTCATCACTATACTTGCATACTGAAAGTAGCATATGGCTTGAAAATTTTTTAAGATAAACTAATATTGGATATTTTGAGTTACTGAATTAGATCCTGAATTTCTCTAATTGTGTCCAAAGGGTTCTAAATTCAGAATATACCAACTTCTTTAATCAGAGAAAAATAAGACAGAAACAGCATGATTATTTCACTGAATGCATAAACTTTGACACCCAGTTAAATACCTTTTACAATTATTTGTAATTTCACAGAGGAGAGAGCTAAAATCTATCTACAGCTGACCGAGTGGCTATCATTTTCCTATGGTATTTGAAATCAAAAGGCAATTTACTTTCTTACTTTCTTTTGAATTAGAGAATAATGGTCACATTGGGACATATTTTATCTGAACTTTTAAGGCTTTATTGGAATTAAGTACTTAAACAATTTACCCATGAGAGAAACATGGGTTTTAATTAGAAAAAAGTGAGGTCTCATTGCATTTCTAATTAGTTTATGATCTAATGGATAAAAACTTGAGACACCAACTTAGCAAGATGCTGGTTTCTAACATGTAATCAAGAAATGACAGACTTTCAGCAGAAAAGTTAGAGTATTCTCTGAGGTAATTTTGAAATTGCTTCACTGTCTGTACTACTTGCACTAAACATTTTAAGATATTTGGCAAGATGCCATATTGTCAGCCTGATGCCAGAAGTAAAAGAATTAATCATTTTAATGCACAGATTGTCATAAAACTTCATCTCATCCTTTCATGAACTAAACTACATGTCACATGTATTAGATATTTACTACTGATGTGAGTAGGCCTCAACTGACATCCTGTTTTATTTCAATAATTATTGTCAGTTCTATTAAACATTGATTATGAAATGGAGGAAAAAAGCCTTGAGTAAGTTTCCAACTAAGTTGGTTGACTTTTAACATTTGCATTAAAATAAAATAAAGGTGGAACAGTGATGCCTGGAGTAACTTATCCTGATTTTTTTGTGAAATTACACAATAGCAGTCAATTTACCATACTTTGGAGAATGTATTCATGTTAAATCTTCTATGACCAAAAGAATGTTAGCTTGCCATTTCCTAACGCAGTTTCCTAAATAGCCTCTTGACATTCCATAGGGTCACTTCCATCTTTAGAATTATTTGTTCTCAGGGCTGATTGTAAGGGAAAACAAGATGGAAAAAAAGCTAATATTCTTGATAAAACTCATAAGGCATTTCTGAATTAAAATGCAGTTTATTTATAGCCCACAAATATAGGATATCAACATTTTATAATAACTTCTAATGAATTAGAAATAGTGTAGGAAACATAGTTCTCATAGTGCTAGATTGCAGGTAGTCCTTGATTTACAATGGCCATTCAAAGTTATGGCAGATTCCCTACCCTGAGTTGAGGAGGCACATCTAAAATGAGTATCACAGAATCAGGATTAAAATCCAAAATAGATATTAAAAACTTAGATTAAATAATTTAATGATAAAGATACATATACCCACTTTTTGAGTTATTTTTATAGTAGCTGTATTGGAAATATGTGACCAAACATAAGATGAATGAAAAGGAATACAGTTAACCAAGAAAGTGCTGCTCAAACTGAAATGCTAATTTAATTGGTTAAATTATATGACTTCTGAGATGCTGTCTTTCATATCATTTTCATTTCAGATTTTATGCAGGGATCTCATCCTTTGTCTGAAGGATACATATTAAATACTATGGGATAATTACTTTCGGATATTATTGTCATAATTATATTTCAATTAAATACAATTTATATTTTTTCTTTATATCCCCATCTATTTTTTTGAGTTCTGCCTGACACTCATCATTCCAAAAAGTACAGAATTTAACTTAAAGTTATGTATACTTTAAATGAAAATTCTACATTACATTACTTTCAAAAGATAAAATAAAGCATGCACAATAATTAATTTTTGCTTGATCCTTTCCTCCAGCCATGCTATTGTTAAAACGCTGCTTTAACTGTTTTTATTGGCATATGAATTTCATTATTTAAATGTAAAATTTAAAGTGACAAGACAACTGCTAATTTAAAACACAAATATTTTGCTAAAAGGACCATAAAAGAACATAAATTCTAACCTTAGAAAACAGACATAGCAAAAAGAAGATAAATATTAAAAAAATATGTAAATGCTTTCTGTTTGAAGGCAAACAGTCATTCAAAGCATTGTCTGCGACTCCTTAAACCAAGCATAGGGCTGTGTTCCTTGTCCTTCTGATATGTTCCATAGCATCTTTTCATCTTCACATTGGAAGTGCAGCACAACCCTATTAAGTACAATACGAAGGCAAGCCTTGCTCTATATTTTTGCATGTAGACCTGAATACATGAGCAATAGGGAACAGTCCTTTCCCTCTGTAAGGTTACATGTATGAGCAATACATAATTAGTGGTTGAACAGTTGTAATGTGATTGTCTGCAGTCTACAGCATTCATATACAACAGAAAGCTTCCAAGTGAGCTAGACTTTTACATTTTACAGGTTGAATGAACAGTTCTACCACATACTTTTATTCAACCTTTCACTTTCCTTTTAGCAAACTAATTTATTAGGTATTAAATTGTGTTATCTGCATCCTTCAGAAATCCCTCTGTTTTTTAAATTTCTAAGTACTGAATTGAGTATTTATACCCCAGGAATTAATCTTATTTCCCAAGAGACTTAAGTATTTCCCTCACAACAATAGAGAGCACTAAGAGCACTTACCAGGTTGATTATACCAGTAGTGAACTTAACCTTTGTGATATGACTACTATCCTCCAAACAAAACAACCATTCCTGCTATAACAAAGCAGTAATAATCTATTACCTTATTATTCTGAGAAATATCTTTCTGGTGTCCTTTGAAAGTTTGGGATGCCGCTTTGGGAGGCACATTAGCTGACTGACACATTCCTTCTCTTATTTGAAATAATTGTCACCTGGATTAGTGGAGATTTCTACAAAAAAAACAAAAAACAAATTACAAACTACTGAATTTTCCAGTGCACTTCTTTAAGCTGCTTTCACATATTTTAGTTTAGTGGTGTTATAATTCCATTTTCAGAAGTAGTATGGGATCATATATCCTAGGTTAATTATCATACATCCTCAAGTTGGAGTTCAAACTCTTGTGATTTTTCTCAAGGCACCTAATTATTTCACTTCAAAATTCTTACAGGACTCATTTCGGAACTGGATTCGTGGCAGAAATATTTTATGAAATTATAATCCATGTTCACAAAATACATAGCAGAAATAGCACAGGATAGTGTGTCAGTCTGGGACTTACAATTCGAATCATCTGCAACATCTAAAGTTTACAACTCTTCTTTGAAAGTAGTTAAATTAAAGTATTTATCTCTACTTTTTCTCTTTTCCCTATCACTTGTGCCACTCTCTGTATTACATAAATAATAAATTCTTAATACATTTTCAATATCTATGCATGTTACACAAATAATAGTATAAAAGTTCCTATATCAAAATGAATATTAGTTCACATAAAAATTTAGTCACAAGCAAAAATCCAAAATAAAGTTGAAGTTGTCTGTATTCAATATTCTTAATTTTCAAAATCTGGCGATCAGACAAGATTGTTTTTACAAAAGTAGATTTCCATTTTATTTAATGACAAGTTAAATTGTATGAAGCATTGGAGTGGCTTATAGGATAACTTTGAGTTATAGGATAATTTTAATTAGTTGTTCATTCTAGATAACAATGACTTTCTTTTCTGCATAAGTAAATGATTCAATCAACCTGAAACTAGAAATGGCTATAAGCTACAGAGAAAATGATGGATTTGGGAGAGAAGTCTTCCTGTATCTACTTATCATCAGTGAGGTTGTGTATGGATTTTCTTGATCATCTATCTCTAAAATTTGCCCTTTACCATTAAAAGAGATATTTAGAGTACATGACTACAACCTAAAAACTATGAGATGTTATTAATGTAAAAGAGTTATAATCTGAAATAAATGGTAATCATAGGTCTTCAGTAAAATGCCTGCAATCTTTTTTCTCTTGCTGTAGTGAAATGGAAACCAGTGTTTACAGAAAGCTTCATGGTGTCCACTAATTAATTTAAAAAGCATTGCTTCAACTTTTCCTTTGAGATTTCCAAGAATTTTAATAAAACTCTGTTCCCCCACACACAAATGCAAAGGTAGGAATTGAAGTACAATTAAGGAAGGAAAATATAAAACAGTTCTTTGTTTTTGTGTGTAACCTGTCTCTATAGATTTTGAACAATGCTGTCTCAACTTCTGTAAATTATATCTCTGGCCTTTGTCTTAGTCAATAAAACAAAAATTACATAAATTTCTTAATGAACCATGATGTTCATATTTTTCCATTGATATTCCAAGATTTTTAATACAAAGAGGTATACCGGATTGATTCCAGTTCGAATAAAGTAAATATATTAAAATGTATTGATAAAACATAATTATTTTAACCTACATCAAATATTCAGGTACTAAAAGTTAATTAATTTGATGTTTGAATGAGTCATCCATTAGTTTGACTAAAGATTGATGTAAGTAAAATTATGTTTTTAATGGCCTTTTATTTTCTGCACTAAAGTTAATTGACGTCAGTTGCTTCAGGATTAGTCCCTAATTGGGAAGCAGTTGACATATGGCTATATGCAAAATTAGCATTATGTGATGGACCTAATCTCCTATAATAGATTTATATAGACTCCTCTGTTGTGGGAACTCCACAGTCTCCACAGGGACTCCATAGACTAATCTCCATAGATTACACAGAAACTCCACAGACTAATATTTGACTCTAAGACTTTTATTCCATCGTATCACAGTTAGTTTCTACCTGTATGATTGTTTTTCAGCCTTAAATTTAATATTAGTTTTATCAGCAAAATTATGCTTCCATACATTTATCTTATTAAATCAATGATAAAAATATTATATAACAAACTTCAGATGAATATGTTTCATTATAGAAGTATTGCAGATTTAGATAGATCAAATTTTGGAAATAGGAAGTATGTATTAGGGTTCCAATAAAAGAGAATAACTGTAGCTTGGAGTTGAAATGAGGGGTCCTTTGTGGTCTTTGAGCTTGGTTGTATACTTGCAGACATTTCATTACTCAGCTAGGTAACATCATCAGTGATAGTGAGTCTTAGGTTTTCTCCCCTTTTATATTCAGTACCTGGCCCTGTCAGCGCAGGTGAGGGTATGGTTTTCTCCTTGATAGTTCCTTCTAAATCTCCTATCTATCATGACTCTTTGCTTTATTTAAAAAGGTAAAGATTTCCCTGTCCAGTCGTGTCTGACTCTAGGATGTGGTGCCCATCTCCATTTCTCAGCCGAGGGAGAAGCGTTGTCCAGACATTTTAGCTATGGAGTATTTAGCCAATCTAAACATTGATAAATACATATTCAAATGTATATTTCTTCCTGTGAAATATGTTGGAACTTTCCAAATTTAAAGAGGAATATGTTAGGAGAGCTATAGAAAACATGATAAAATGCTTTTGGAATAGTCTTTGGATATGTAAAATATATATAAGATAGTTATAATTTATGTTAATTGTTGTAATGATATACAGAAGAGTATCTGATTCCTTGAATAAATAACAGATTCTTTAGAAAGGTATTAAACAAAAAGTTTAGTGGTAGCTCTCTCTATATTCATTATAGATCAAACTTAGAATGCATTTTTACAATACTAGTATAATTTTAAATAAAATTGCCATCGCACTGAAAAAGCCAGGATTGCATATTGAGTTGATGTGTGTATTTTTGGGAGATTTATATAATATATACTTAAATAGATTAAAACATTAAAGTCATTATCCAATGTTTTTAATTAGAAGAATAAAGGTATTTTTTAAAAAGTAGAAGCATAACATATTTCCTAATGCATCAAATCAAGATGATAAATTATCGGAAATATCTTAGGCCTTGTTTCCCAACACTACAAGTACTGACCATTAAAACAGCAAAAGTAATTCTAGTCTGAGCTTTAGCAAGTCTATAGGATTCGTCTTTCTGTGCATGGATAAATACACAGAAGTTAACCCCTTGGAATACATCTGTCCTTTCTCTGAAGAACTCCAGTTTGCAGTAGCTGTAACCAAGCTCTTAAAAATAGCAACTAAACATAGATGAGAAGAAAATAAATTGTAAGCACAGGCATGATTGCAAACAATCAATCTCTTTGTTTTGCTATAAGAGATGTTAGAAGAAAAATCTGTTCTGTTCTGCACCCAGGTAAATGAGCATAGGGACACCTGCTTGAAGTGGAGGTAGAGTTTTATTCAACAGCAAAGTAAACATACAGTTCAACTGTCAAAGGTGGAAACAAAATCAGAATGTGGAGAATAGAAATATTTATAGTAATAATGGATTTGATTATGAGTTGCATTAAGTGTGTTAAGTGGGGTGCTGTTGCCTTGCAGACATGTGAAATCCAAAGAAGAAGGTGACTTTCTTGCTCTGTGGGTGTGTTGATCTTAGATATGTAAATATTTTCCTAGGTATGGAATTTTATGAGGGGTCCGACATCAGGGTTTTGGATGAGAGGTCTGGTGTTGAGAAGCAGTATTGTGATAAAAGATCTCCCTTATCTTGAGAGGATTTTGTCCCATGACTGTTTTGCTGGCTGACTTCCAGAAGAGAAGCACTTCATTAACTGGAACCAAAGTGTCAATGCAGGCAGAAAAGTTTAAATAGTTTCTTTATATCTTTATTTGGAAGTTGCCAGTGGATCAGAGATGGTTGGGTTGATGTGTGACTTGGCTAACAGAAGTGTCATGAAGGATAGAGGAAAAACTGATTGAGAAAAAGTATGAAATTCCTATTTTTCTTAAGTAAAAGGGGGAATATAGATAATCTGAAGAAAAATCAAAAGAGGAGATGTTATTCAGCACTAGTAACAGAACCTCCCCAAACTGGTACAGTATTGGAGCAGAAGTATCAACTTTGTATTCAAGAATCTAAGAATTTCTAGATTATGGAACATTAACTTGGCCCAGACAGCTTATAAAGTCTGTAGTACCCCTCTGATCTGTTCTTGAAAATCTACTTTGTCCTGTAACATCTTTCTATTTACTTTCTCTTGTGTGTATTTTGTATGTGAATAAATATAATACACAAATAATACTAGTTGTAATAGTAAAATCCTAAATTAATTTTAGGCATAGACACCGAAACAAGTTACTTCCTTTTCTAATTTTAATTCCTCCTCCAAACAGATACCAAATTGCAATGTTTGGGTATTAGCAGATCATTTGGGGAAAATTTAAGTGGGAAGGGATGAAAATAGTTTATCTTCAGCATACGTCTTATTTCCGTGCTAAAAAAATGTTTAGTTTTGTTTTGTTTTTTACTATTTGTTGAAAGTTTGAAGGATTAAAAATGGCAGGGACTTAATGCCCAGAGGTTTACTGCTCCCATTACCACTCTTTGTAAATAAGATCACTCCATCAAAATTTAGCATCCAGCTCTTGAAGTATTTGGGAGAGTATGTGAACCCCTTGGGCCAGGGATGTTGAACTCGCGGCCCGCAGAATGGATGCGGTATGCGCTGGGCATGTCCACCCCATTTTAGTGAATGGGGAAAAGTTGTGATACGTCATGTGACAACAACATAACACCCCGAGTTTGGGACCCTTGCCTTAGGCTGAGGATGTCTGACCCATAACCATTTGTAGGAAATACAAATTCCATTGAGACTGTAGAAAGAAGTTAGAATGTGGGCAAATTAAAAGGATTGGGAATTGTAGAAGTCAATTGTGAAATGGGATCAGCTGAAGATATAGTAATGATGCTGAGGATTTTATGCTTTGTGATTTAAGCATATAATTTTATATTAAGCTTCAATCATTTTTGTCTGTAGATTCATGAAATCAATTAAGAAAGTTCTATAGGAAGCAATCCAAGAATAAACAGATATATATTGCTTGAGTTAAATTTTCTTTCATGTTGCTCAAATGATGAATGTGATGCTGTTTAAACTACTCAAATTGCTTCATTCTACTTCAATATCTTCTTTTATAGTGGATTTAACGATGAATAGTATAATTTAAATTATATATAATTAGCAAATACAATATAGACAAAATAGAATACTGCTCTAGGGTCATTATGTCAAATGCTGCAAACATTCCATTTGTGGCAGGTCAGGTTTCAAGCATACAATTAATGCTAATCATGGAATACAGGGTAAAAACAATAAAAACAGCAGCTTTAGAGAAGGGACATTTTTCAGTGCAAGATCAAAGTTGTATCTTTGTAGAATGGCAAAGCTCTTCCATTTAATTGCACTGAAGTGCTAATTGGATAGGGATGTGCTTTCATGTGTTCCCCAATTACCCAGCCATCCTTGACCAAATCTATGTAAGGAGAGATTATGGGGTTTTTAAAAAGCTTTTATCTGTTCCGTTTTTATAGACTTACCTGAGCAAAGACAGTAGTTTCTTCTTTTTATGTAAAATTAAGTCTCAGAAAGCTGTTTGGAAGAATACTTATTAAAGAAACATTTCAAGGATATAATACATTTCAAAGTGTTACATTTGATGGAGGAAGTAGATATTGAGACCTGGAAAAAGTATCATATAGGTTACATAACATGAGTTAAACACATCAAGAAATTTTAAATGAAGAGAAAGAGCTCTTAAGATTAAAAAGTAAGATACAGAAAAAGATGAACGGTTTTTAAGATCTTTTATATAGCTAGTTTTAATTCTAAATTAAAAATTAAGTCAACTGTGCATGCTCATTTAAAAGTTCCTTTTAAACCAGCGGAACATGTTTCTTGAGTTGCGCCTGCTTTATTTATTTTTCATTTAAAGCAATTTATAAAGCATTCCCAATACCCCCAAGAACATGTTTTTGAATCTGTCTTAAGAGTTAAAACAGCATTTTAATTATTTAATGGACCACAACACTAAATTATTCTCTTTTTAATTAAGGTAATTTGATTTTTATGAATAGATTGTAAACTAACATTTCATGCTACTTTGTTGCACTGAGGTTTTAAAGCAAGAGGGGTAGATGTATATGTTCACAGGCATGTGATAACTTTATAGATTTCAGCAGACTGTTTATATGCTTACAGCTATAATCCCATACGAAATACTATATATTGCAGGTTTTAATTCACTAGGTGGTAATATTTACCTCAGTGGAAAAAATAGACAAACCAAAACCATTTAAATTGCCTTGCTTAATGATTCTAGGATTACATTATGAAGAACTCTTATTTTTCAAAGGACCTTAAGATTTATTACAAGAACTGTTGAGGGGCATACATTACATTCAGTGGTATATGCTTATTATATTTCATAAAATAGGTCCATAATACTTTCTCCCTACTGAGCTTGAAGGTGAATTATCTTATTACATTTCATGAGTACATGGCAGAATTATATTCGGTCCAAGGATTTTGATTAAAATGTAGTCTTCTTGATATGTCAAAAGATCCATAGAAATGTTTGCTGTATCTTTAGTAGACACAAAAGCACCATACTGATGAAGCAATTTATACTATTTGGGGTAAGCTATCCAGCACATGTAATAACACTGTTCCAGGGGATTCATTGGTTTCCTGCGAGTTTGTGGGTGCAATTCAAATTGCTGGTTGCTGCTATTAAAACCCTTCATGACTTTTGACCAGGTTACCTGAGAAATCATTTTTCCCCAGTTGTTTCTACCTGTTCAAGTTAATTTCTTTTTATATTGTTTAACTATTTTAATTGTTTTTGCTTTTTTACTGTTTGCTGCCCAGAATCTCTTGTTTGACATGGGTAGATATGCAAATTAAATAAATAAATAAATCTTCATTCAATATTCAGCAAAAATTCATTGTGCATATCAAGGACTGGATTATGCTCACATAGTTGGGAAATATGAACTGTTAAAAAAATGACCCTGGTGATATTGGATTGTATCTGTGTCATTGACTATTAATAGATGTTTCCTTAATATGATGCTGAGAATCTTGAAATAGACTATAATCGAATTGCATACCTGAAGAGAAAGATTTATTCTAACCTCAGGCAGTTGTCTTCTAAAACTTTTCAAAAGTCTGAAAACAATAAAGAAATCGTTCTTCAAGGTTAACTAGGTCAGTCAGCCTGCTCAAATAGAATATTTTCCTTCTTTTTCAATTATGTATCTTTTCTTCAATTAGTAAATCATACTGTGTCCATTTTTTAAAATATGAGTAAATATGCACTTGAATGCAAGATAGTATATCTAGAAGCCTTAATGAGGATATGTCTTCACCCCCTATAACAGACCTGGAGATTTTATGGCCCATGAGCAGTCTCAATACAGTCCCTGGCATCAGTGGAGGGGTCAGAGCATCGCCAGGGCTAGGATGGCAGCAGGACCAGAGCAGCAACATGACCAGGATGGCGGTGGCTCTCCACAACAGTCTCATATGGCCTTTTAGAAAATTAATTGTCCATCTCTGCCCTTTAATGTTAGAAACAAATACCTGTTGATCTCACAACCCATCTCTTATCTATATGCAGATCCATAAATCATCAGCTTTTCCATCCTGGTGCTAAGAAAAAGACTGTAAAGGATTGCCAGAACTTTATTTAAACATATTTTAATTTTGGTCAAACAAACCAACTTTATATTCCTTTTTACTTCTAACAATCTTGATATTGAATTCATTCAAATGCCATGGGATTTGATGTCTTTTCCAAAAGTTTTCCTTTGCCAATCTGCAAGGCTTCTTCGAGTCCTTAGTAAACTTCTTTTTTATATTTAGTATAAAGTCCTTATCCAGGTCATTATATCTCCTTGTCATGTGTGTTTCACTGGCTTTTCTATTTTATAATTCAACTTTTATTATATTCCAGTATTTCTGGTTCTAATATTTCTACTCAGACAAAATTTGTTTCAACTCTTTCTTCTGTAAATCTCTCAAAATAGTCTGTTTTACACCTTTCATTCCTTTGTTAAGGAATATTTTAGACATAGTCTATTCATAAAAGCAGACATCATTGCTGACATAGATGCTAGTTTCTAGGCCCATTCTTCAAAATCTCCTGGAATACATCAAATGTCACAACATTTTGTGTCATTATTTAAATTCCAGTACTAACAAAAAAGAAAGGGCAAGCTTTAACTTTTTTCTTTTTCTTTTTTGTCTGGATACTTTAATCTCCCTTGGTATCCAATTTTTGAAATTATAACATCACAAATTTTTGTTGTGGCTTGGGATAAGCAAAACAATTTAGTACCAACAAAAGGCTATTGAGGTTTGTAATTACTTTCAAAATATTATAGTAAAAATCTTAATATTCCATTTTTTTTCATATTTAGCTTTTTGCCATTTGTTTCCTACACACACACACACACCTGTTCAACTATCTTAAGGCTATTATGTGTGTGTGTGTGTGTGTGTGTATAAAATAGCCTTAAGGTAGTTGAACAGGTAATTTCAGAAAGTGATTAAAAGAGTGAGTTTAGCAAACTCAGTGTCCTTTGAAAGACTCTGCAGTACAAGAAGATGATAAAAGTCAAGTGTGCAGGATAGCAAGGGGCAAGGAATTCAGGGACCAAAAGGGCTCAAATAGGAGGAATGTGAGATTGAAGTACCCCTGTAGCCATATGTGGACAGGCTGCCAAGCACTCAAATTTCAATCACATGACCATGGGGGTGCTGCAGCATCCATAACTTTGGGGACTGTGCATAAGTATCATTCAGTCATGATCACAATAAGTTTGAATAGTCACTAAACAAATGGTCATAATTTAGTTGACTTTGTAACCAAGCACAATCTTACCCACTGTATAAATCACTAATTTATACAGTAAAGTCTTGAAAGAAAAAAAATAAAAAAGAAAAAGAATTAGGATACTATTCTCCCTCCTCCTCCAAAATCTTGGCTATTTGTTATATTCTTTTAGATAGCTACCTAGTTTGCTTGTAAACAAGACCTCTCATTCCTCTCTGAAGTTACTGGGCAGCAATATTCTTATCTGAGATAAATGCTTCCTCTTCCATTCTAAAGGCTACAATTCTATATTGCATGTTCTCTATCTCTATATTATTAATTTTGTACTAGTGGAATGCTAACAAATGTCTTAAATAAAGTGTTATTTTGGAAACAAAAAAATTATTTAAAGACATTTTAAAGTCTGACAGCTCTTTTTTTTTAAACAAAACTTGGAAATTATGAAAATAATTAATAAATGTAAAATGTCTTACAGGAACAACTGAATACTGCTCAGAAATTAAATGTTTTTATTGCATGTGTTAAGTATGCAGATCCACAAGCAGTCCTATTGCAGTATAGTACAGTACAGTATATAATAGCAGTAGCACTTAGACTTATATACCACTTCACAGTGCTTTACAGCCCTCTCTAAGCAGTTTACTAGAGTCAGCATATTGCCCTCAACAATCTGGATCCTCATTTTACTGACCTTGAAAGGATGAATCAACCCTGCGCCGGTGAGACTCAAACTGCCAAATTGCTGGCAGCGGTCAGCAGAAGTAGCCTGCAGTACTTCATTCTAACCACTGCGCCACCACAGCTCTGTTAATATAATAACAATTACGGTATATTAATATTAATCTATGTTTTACATAGATTTTATTACCTATGGAACAAATTGCTATATATTACTCTATTCCTTTACTTATTATTTTCTACTCCAAGTATCGGTATGTCTTTTATTTTCTTCTCCAAGTATGTCTTTTATACCAGAGTTTATACTTTGTTTTTATAACCACAGAAACAATAGTTTTTATACTTCTTTCTATTTATAATTTTCTTAATTTTGACTAAACAGATTTCTGAAGGGCTGTTTTGCACTGATGCTAAATTATTTTCATTTGCTTCTGTAAAATGTTGGCTGTAAAATGGAATTTCAATTAATTTGTGCTGAATAATTATACCCTTTAGTGCTATATGATTATATTTATATAATGTTGTTAGGAAGTGCATGATTCATAATTATGTTTAAATATAATGAACTCTTGAAAAGAGTTGTGAACTTGAAAGGGACGCAAAAATGTATAATTTTTGATACATTGGCCTGGGCTAGCTTATAAATGTGCATTGTAATGAAAGCAAGCACAGAAGAAAACTAAATCATAAAGTATATCAGCCCAGGAAATTATGGAATTCGAATATCTGGCAACCAAATATAATCTTAGATATGTATATACATTTAAGAAAAATGGGATTTTTAGAGCATCATAAAACTGCAGGTAAGCATACTTGTAATCTCTGGGAGCTTAATGAATGATTTTGCTTTCAATATTTTTGATTTCATTTGGTCAATTTAATCTCTTTTTGCAATGTGATCTTAAATGCATGGGTATTAAGAATAAAAGAGTTTAGTTTTTAGGTGTTTTTAAAATGGTAAATCATACATTTTCTCTATCTTGACCGAGACACTATTAGTATATTGTCCAAGGATTAAAATTTTCTGGATTTTAAAATTTTCAGCATTGAGTAAAATCAGTCATAAAAGTAAAACAGACTCTTGATTAGATTTGTTGGGAATATTTGTTGAAAATGATAAATAAAATATAAAGAGCTGCTGATTGATGTGCTGATAATGGCAAGAATGGTGATAAGAAAAAATTGAAAGTAGAAAATTTCATCTGTAGAATAGTCGTATAATGTGTGTTGGCATAATGACACAAAAGAATTAACCTATTTGTCATGCCTTCAAACAGCGTAATATAATGTTCTGCTTTTTTGAAAAAAATACAAGATTTTATACTTTTCATCAATCAAAGAAAGTAAAAATTTGCTTGCTTGTTTTACTTAGATGAGAAAAGATACTATGTAAGTTGGAGAGTTTATAAATAATGTTTTGGAGTAGAAATATTTATAAATAAGCTCTTGAAATTGTTAAAAGTCATCCTTTCTAAACCTATTTGTATGCAGTGAAATGACTTTAATTTTTTATTTTCAATTAATAAAATATTTATCAATTTGCTATATTTCATTCATCAAAATTAATGTGAGGATGTATGTTCCACAAAATCATTTTCTTTTAGGAATAATATTTTACATTGGCATGTTTAAAACTCTGGATACAGTACACTTGCAAATGGCAATTGTGTGAGTGCAGGATCCTGTGACCATATTGGATTCCTCTTAACACTACAACTGGGACTGCTGGAACAGCGGCTTTGATAAATCAGTACAATCATATAATGTTGAGCCTTATGTCCATGTCATTTAGCAATGGAGTTTCCAGTCTCAGTTACTGTTGGTAAATGAGGACTTACTTATATTTGCTTTAAAGACAAAGTTCTCATATGGTTACAATATTTGGTTAATCAAGCCAAGTAATTCCCCCCCTCCTTACAATATAGCTTATCACATGAGAAATATATATATAGGCATTCTATTTATATATATATTCTATATACAAATATTCTATATTATAAAATGGGAAAAGTGGGGAAATGAACCAAATAACACTTAGCACTTAGATTATTCAAAATATTGATGAATGACAGTATGTGATAAAGAATCCTTCCAAATAGACCCTTTAATGATTTGAAGAAATTTCTTTACTCAAAAAAGGGCTTGGACTTTTCCTAAATTCCCCTGCTCCCACAAATAAATGCATATATAAGTAAGATATTTGAAAATTCATTTGGAAGTGAAGTGGAAGGTAATATAATTGAATAGTGTCTTATGCTTATCTAGATATTATTAGCTAAATAATAGTTTAGTGAATGATACTTAGGTGACCATTTAAAAATGGAGCAGAAGGAGGAATACTTCTGTATCTTAATTTGGATATGAATATTACAGTCAGATTCAGAAACTTTAGAAAAAGCATTTCATCATGAAGGATGCTAGAAAAAAGAACTCAATCACTGAATGGACTTTAGAGCCAGGAAGGGCTGTAAAAGGAAAGGTTTTACAGTCCTATAAAATAAAAACTACAAATGTCTTGTTTGACTCTTATATTGACAGATCCCCAAAGTGGCAAGAAAGTTGTTTAAAGAAGACACTTTACTGATATACCATGCATCAGGCATATAATTTAATATTATTTATATAAAACATGTTATCTTTATAAACATTTACAGATAAATACAGTGCAGAGATTTAAGACCAGAGAGACATACTGTAAGTCTTCTGGGAAGTTTGATGGTTTATTTCAAAAACTCCTTAGAATATCTGGTAACTTTTAAGCGAATGACTTAAATAAAAAAAGAAATATTGGGGAAATAGGGCTGCTCTCTTTTAGTAAATTTATAGAAGGGGAGAAGAGAATTTAACACATGTGGCTTTGGAACTACCATACTAACAGCTGAAATTTGTTTCTATGGGAGCTGGGATTTGTAAGAGGATTGTCCCGCCGATTAAAAAGAAAAAGATTTAAAAGCTTATACCCCGAAGTGAGATTTAGAGGCCCATACCCAGGGTTGTAAAAAGGGAGTTTTTTATCTGGAGTATTACAGTTCAGAGCAGTTAGTTGTCTTATAAATATCACGAAGTTGCAAAGTAAGCTGTGTTATCTAATGGCTGTTGTCTACTTAGCTAACTTTTAATTTATTTTACACATTTTCAGTACATCAACTCTATATTTAGACTTACTGCTGATTAATAAAGGTTCATGTGAAATACCTTAGGCACATTATATTTTTAATTCCTAGCATGATTTATTTTTCAAATTCAGATTGCAGTGAAAAATTGATCCTCGTGTTGCCTCACAATTTAAGAGGCTTCTCTAGCTGTCAGGCTACTAGCATTTTCAGTGAATATGTTACTGTGAATATGTCCTAATCCCAGGAGCAACATTTTGCAAACTGCTGAAGAGATAAAAAGGGTGATTCGTCTAAAGTTCTCACCTAAATTTATAGGCCGTATAAATATATTGTCAGGAGGAAAACAGGAAAGTGTGTGAAATGAATGCTGGAATCTAATGGAAACAAAAATCTTACCACAGCTATGTAAAAATTTCTGTGCTTCCAAAGTTACTGACAAAAGTTTCCACAGAGACCTTTTAAAGCTCATATTTTGTGAACATTAGATTTTATATTTTTAACAGGTTTTATAGCTTAATCATTTGCTTCAGAAGATTTCACACTAGAAAAACTTTCAAATACACTTTAAAATCTTTGATGTGTAGAATAGTTACAATCTAAAATATTATTTAACTTCCTAATCAGCTTGATACATAGTAAAGCTTCTAAATGTATATCACTGTCATTTTGCTTAAACTATATTAGCATGCACAGTACATCACATTTAGCAAAAACAAATATTAAAATAAAATATGTAAATCTACAAATAATAAAATTAACAAATAGACATAAAATACAATAAACTACGTGAAATAAATGCATTTTATTTATTAGGCTGAATATGAAAGAGAATAGTCTGGTGAAAAGCCAAATTGTTCATCTGCCATAATGTTTCATCCTTTGCAAATAGTTTAATTCATAATTTATTAATAGTTTACCATTGCTGTGCTGCATACAACTTGAAAATATCTGACAGATTAATAAATCTGTAATTTCGGTGCATTTTTTCTTTTAAAAAAATATTTTATTATTGCTACCCGAAATCTTCAGTGACACGCACATGGCTTGTTCAATGAAAGAGAAAAGAGAAGTCAGAATTAAGGTTCCCCCATTGTTCTTGATTGCCTCTTGTATCATACCCAGAGTTTTTACCAGGCTTAAATTGCTTTACTGGTGAATCTTACTTCAGAGCAGATTATCAGTGGTCCACACTGAGAAGAGTCACACTGAGAACAGATGTGATAATATATTTTCACCCCTCTTGCATAATGTCCAGCAATGCTCCTCCCATGTGAGCCCTGATATATATAAAATAGTTACAAAGCATTATTTATATGTTAGCTTGGGGCTTCAATGGAGGGCTTCATTTGGGAGTGGTTGATTGATTAATAACAGATCCAACCTTCTCACCCTCTTATCATATTGCCTCTCCCCATCTTTTTAGCTAAATTGATTTTATAGTATTGTATTTATATTATTATAAATTATACAGTTTTATTTTTTAATATTGTAAGCCTCCCAAAGTTACCATGTGGCAAGATGGGCAGCTAATATATTTTACAAATAAAAAATAAAAACATTGCTATTAAGATTGGAGCTCATACTTTATCAGTGTAATCACATGGATTTTGATAAACTAATTGTATTTATTTTGAGAAAAATTATTCTAGTTGAGAATTATTTGTATTAATTGATTGGCTAAAAGCCATAATAAAATCTTCATTAAGTCGTTTAGTGCATTGGATGAAGCAGCAAACTGTGTGTCAATTTCGAACTGAACCTGGCAGCAGCCATTTTTCTGTTCCTCAGTTGCCGCACAGAGGGGGAAGTGGGGGAAGGAGGTTGGAATGCCTCACTAGACAACAGAGAGTTTTCTCGTGAGAACCAAGGTAATCTCTACTGGCAGCAGCTAAGATCAGGGAAGGAGTGCCTGGAGAGCCTGCCAATTAACCCAATTGGCCAACGTGACCTGTGACACTTAGGAATAGGGTTGTTTCCTATTTTAATTATATTGAAACTGTGGGAAAGAGTTAGAGTTGGTTTTCCTTTGAAGCAGTGCCGATATGATGTACTCAATAAAGAAGATGTTTGAGGAGGATCCTAGTCTCAGAATTCTGATTTGCTTGAGTTCATTAGTCGGAACCTTGACATAATGCAATTTTAATTATTTATTATACCACAGAGGGCTGTATTATTGGTTTTCTTAGATTCTTCTGTTTATTGCACAAAAATAAATGTTTAATCAAATATATGATGTTGGACCAATAACTGAATCACATTCTCTTAGCAACATCTTTCTTTTATAGCAGCTTTGGGATAGATCTCAAATAATTGAGATTAAAATCTAAATTTCTTTTTTTAAAGTGAAATTATTATCAACACACTTTAAGTCAGTTTATACACAGTTTTTTTTAAATAAATGACTATATGAACAACTATGCTATTTTATCTCTGGCTATAATCTACAATTCTTCCAAGGACATTTCATTCTCTCTGACACTGTCCATCATATTTTATCTTTTTTGTTTTAATGCATTTGTACTTCAAATATATTACTTTTTATTTATTGTCTTTTTATTATGAATTTTAAAAAATGCAATCAGTTTAAAATACTGTTGGAAAACAATGTGGTAGAAAGAGGGCAGATAATGCTAGTTTTACACTTATTGCTGTCATCTTTGAAAAATGGAATTGTGTGCCAAATGGATGATTGGTATGACTTAGTGGAATTGGTCTATGTTCTTATCTAAAATTGTTTTCTTTGAAGAACAAGAAAGAAAACTAGAGTTCCTAATGTGTTTGAGTTCCATTGTATTGTTAGTTAATGGATTTTCCAGAATGAAATATTTTAAGTAAATCAAATAACAGCATAGTGCAGCATCAGTAAAGGCAGAAGTGGCATCACAATATTGTTTAAATCAACAGATGTGTAAAGGTTTTGAAAAAGGTTTTCATTTCTGAGAAAGGAAATAAGATATGCAGCAATACTAAACTATAGAGAAAGCTCAGCTGAGATTTAATGATATACTGTAATTCCAATTAAAACTACTAAAAAAATGACTAGAATGGGAGCAAGGTTTACAACTGAGAAAAGCAAATATTGATCTGTCCCAAGGATCATGTTAATTTTTTTATACTACATGTACAAAGGTGCAATTAATATTGAAAATTATCTGAATTAATACAGTTGCCATTTTGGCAAAGCTGACTGAAAGACTATCACACACAAAAACAGGGTAACTATCACCATCCACAACCACATTGTTGCCCCTCAATTTGTATATTGGAAGAAAAAATTGACTACATAGTTGATAAGGAAGTTATGAAAGAAAAAGTTTTCAAAAATGAAAGAGTTTCTCTAGTAAAATAATGAGCACAGAATTTAAAGAAAAGAAAGCATATTGAACTTAATGAAAAGAACCACAGAGAACTGGGTGAGCCTCCAATCTTGCACATTTTAGATTTCTATGCCTGTTTTTAGTCAATCAGAATAGAGCTGGAAGGGACCTTGGAGGTCTTCTAGTCCAGCCCCCTACTGAAGCAGGAGACCCTATACCATTCAAAACAAGTGACTGTCCAGTTTCTTCCTAAAAACCTCCAGTGATGAACAGTGGTGGGATTCAAATTTTTTACTACCGGTTCTGTGGGCATGGCTTGGTGGGCATGGCTTATTGGTCATGTGACTGGGTGGGTGTGACCACCTGCACCCCATTTTGGGCCTAGTGGGCCTCCTCAAAGCCCCCTGGGAGCCAAAATGGGGTGTGGGGAGGCCACGCCGCACCCCCCCGCATCCCATTTTGGGCCTAGTGGGCCTCCCCAAATCCCCCTGGGAGCCAAAATGGGGCATGGGGAGGCTGCACTGCACCCCCCATGCCCTGTTTTGGGCCTACTTGGTCTCCCCAAAGCCTGCTGGGAGCCAAAATGTGGCACGGGGGAGGCGTGCCACACCCCCTGTGCCCCATTTTGGGCCTA
The DNA here is from genome assembly GCA_032468155.1 of Oxyrhabdium leporinum. Classification (NCBI taxonomy): domain Eukaryota; kingdom Metazoa; phylum Chordata; class Lepidosauria; order Squamata; family Cyclocoridae; genus Oxyrhabdium; species Oxyrhabdium leporinum. Next base: position 365,477 of record JANHFL010002588.1, on the reverse strand, counting down.
GTGGGCCTCCCTGAAATTAGCTGGGAGCCAAAATGGAGCACTTGGGGAACTCCAGGAAGGGGCAGGGTAGGCGGGGCCGGGGCCAGCTAGAATCTTTCCTACCGATTCACCTGAACCGACCCGAACTTCCTGAATCCCACCACTGGTGATGAAGCACCCACAATTTCTGAAGACAAGCTGGCTAACTGTCCTCACTGTTAGAAAGTTTCTCTTTAATTCCATGTTGCTTCTCTCCTTGATTAGTTTCCATCCATTGTTTCTTGTCCTGTCGTCTGGTGCTTCGGAAAATAAATTGACCCCCTCCTCTTTGTGGCAGTCTATCAAATACTGGAATATTGCTATCATATCCCCACAGTCCTTATTTTCTCTAGACTAGCCAAATCCAAATTCTGCAACTGTTCTTTATATGTTTTAGTCTCCAGGCCTTTAATCATATTAGTTGCTCTTCTTTGCACTTTTTCCTTTAATTGAAATATCTTAAAGGCAAAATATAAAAACTTGGAAAAATTTCTAAACGTTTATATGGAATATTCCCATATAAATTAGTTAAATATCCCATATAAATATACTTAATAGTATCCTGCATCGGGAGGAGGGGGAAGGGGGAGTCTGCTAAAATTTTACAAGAATTTTTTCTCTTCTTGCTTAGTTCTGCAATTAAAAAATACCAATGCATTTCATTAAATAATTCACCATTTACATCAGAGGTATGATGAAATTTAAGATTACAGGTACTTTAAAAACAAAGTGACAGTGAACAGTTGGGGAACAGATCAAATTACAAAGAATTATGATTTCATCACACACATTTTATAGAATAGATTACTTGTTCATAAGCAATAGAAAAAAATAAATTCCAACAATTTCTTTAGAAATTGCTAAACCAAACATCTTCCTAATGTGTATTTTTATAATATTTAGTAGTTAAAAATCGATCATTTGTTTGGGAAATTGCTCTTCACATTCCATGACATATGGTTGTTTGTCTCATTCTCTCTGTGTACAGATGCAGCAACTAGTTGCAGTAGATCATAATGTACATATTTGAATTACATGCTGTAATTGTTTATTTTTAACTGAGTAAATTGTAACAGATGGAGAAACAATGCCTGCTTGTCTAGCCTGGTTTATTTCAAATAATTCTACCCTACTCTTTAGGTGAAAAGACTTCTAGAACAGCTTACAAAATTTAGTATAGTTCCTATCATAGTATAATAAATTGATGCATTTGGGACATGACACTAGTAATGCAGGGAGGAGGAAAGTCCCGTAGCCCAAGTAGGTCTCTGTTCACATAATGTTGGCTATATCCCAGCCTTTCCTCAGACTACTGTATAAAATATGCAAAGAACGGTTTTATTGGATTTCTTTTAAAGAAAAAGGGCCACATAGAAATGCATCTGTGCATGTTCCCCTGGTATGCTTCTTATTGGTGAATATTTTGAAAGGTAAATTATGCTGCTAAATGTGAAGAGTTCTGAAAACTACTTTAGGAGAAAGTAGTCTTTTTCAAACCCTTAGGACTGTACATTTTTATTTGCATTTCCATCACTTTAATTACTGTTTAAAGAGTTCCCGGGATGATTATACTCAACTATGTTGAAGACATTACATCCCATTCTTTATATAGAGAAGTGCTAATTAATGTTGCTAGCTTTATTATTCTGCAGTAGTTGCAGTTAAGGTGCAGCTGGGCAGCGACATCTTATCTTGGGATGAGTTGCAGCTGTCATTATCTGAAAGTGATTTGATGAGTTGACAGAAGAAATTATGGTGTAAATGTTTATTTGTATGTTTCAGATATCATGGACACAGTTAACTTCTGAGTTAACTAGGGGTCAAAAACTCTAAAACTTCTAACAATTAAGAACCTCTGTCAGGATTCTGGAAGCAGTAGATTAACTCCCAAATTATGCCATTTCAGTTTGGCTTGTAAAGTGGGTAAAAGAGAAGTGCAGTATAATGTATGAATGGACATGATTACGGTGTTATTAATATACTTCTCCTTTATGACCATGTATATTCATATAAATTAAGTATTTATATATTTAATATTTCCAGGCTAACTTATTTATGATAACTACTTGTCTTACTGGCTGAAAAATTTGCTACCTAGCATGCCTGGGAAATCAAAATATCTATTAACATAGAAGATACTTGGTGAAACCCTCAAAAAAAGCGAACTTGCTATTGATGCTGAAAACCAGTCCATTTTCTTTTCAGCTACTTCAGCTTATAATATTAAACTGATTCTTAGTCTTCCCTTGAGATTTTCTGCATGTTATTGACTTAAAAAGAATAACTACACATAACACACAGGGTTTTTTTCAAATAAAGTTGGTTTTTTTCATCTTCAAAGAAAAACTAGACTAAAAAGACAGACATTTCTGATAATTTGTAATGGTTCTCCTCCCTCCCCCCGGAAGAATATATTTTAAGGTATTTTATAAATAGCAGTTATGTAGAAAAGAAGTTACTTGTTACATCTTAAATTTATTTGCCTAAATTAATGATAATATTTTAGTAAGTTCTATAGGATTTTTATAGATTGTATTTGAATGATGAGATTTGAGGAATTTGCTTAAAAGATCTGATTAAGACTAATATAATTCTATTGCTCCCTTTGTAAGTTATATTGGATTTTTACTGATTGTATTTGAAAAAAATTGAAAGGATTTTAAGTGGTATTATACATTTATAATATCTATATTGTTATTTCTGGTAAATCTTAGTGAATTTTTGCTAATAAGAATGGAGGACATTTTAAAGATTGTTTAATATTAGGGATCAAGAATGGTTTGTTATATTTTAAGAGGTGCTGATAAGTTTATGCTTGCTGGATAGGAAAGGAAAGTTCCCCTTCTCTTTTTTCTTGCTCTTTATTTTATAGTTTACATTAGTTTTACTTGCATTTTTTAATTTCCAATAAAGGTATTAGTAAAATAAATAAATTAACAATTACTAACAAAATATACAAGAACTGGTAGCATGTAGATAGTAAAGGAGATAGGTGATTTGGTGGCAGATAAAATATTCTCTCAAATCATTTTTGCCAAACAAAGATATTACAAACATGATAAAAATATCTAGAATACTGGCAAATAAATAAAAAATTAAATAAAAATGTATTAGTGCAATTAAAAATAGTGTACAAGTAGTGACTAAAATAGAAGTAAAGCATTCAATTTTTTTCAATAATTATATTTCCCGAATAATCCATCATTAATAAAAATCAATGTTTAAACAGATTAATATTCCCAGAATTAGCTTCAGAGGCTGGCTATACAATTTATGGAATCTCCTTTCTCTATTTCAGAAACCTCTGAAACTTGATAATTATTTCAAGAGTTCATCAAAACTAAAGAGATTGAGAAACTTTGCTCCTCTAGCTTAAGGCTGTTTATATAGTAGTTTCTCCTTCAATGCTGTGAAATTAGTTGGTCTGACAGATAATGGCTAGAACTTCTGTGTCTGAGTGTGGATCTTCCTCGTCCTAGTCCAATCCGTTAAAAACAAGGTTGTCAATAACAGGTCAGGATTTCATACAAATGATATAGATAACATCTGTTATCTAAGGAGGAAAGCTCCACTTCTTGTATACTTGTGGTATACAATGCATGTTGAAAAAGGGCACAATTTTTGTTGCAAAACTCTTTTATGAATTCTACCTTACACCTTTATTCTAAGTTGTAATTATGTCAATAATTGCCAAGACAGTCAAACCATATAATAAGTGGTGAAAATACCATGAGATAGAAAGAACATGGTAGTGGACATGAAAAATAACTCAAAAGTACCAGAAAGAAATACATAAATAGTCCTATTTAGAAAATATTAGAAATCATATTACAAATGAAGCCACAATTCTTCTTTCTAGGGATAACTAAAGCATTTTAACAAACAAATATCACAATTATTTATTAAAATATATGTTCACGGCTGCGAGGATGAACTTAGCATAATGTTGGAAAAGAGGAACTTTACCAAAGATACCAGACTGGAAACTAAACCTTGGACAATAGTGGCAAAATTAAGACCATATATTTACAACAGAAGTTTAACCAGATGTAACCAGTACATATTATGCATCAAGGCAAATATAAGTATTTTACAGTATGGTTTTTAAGGAAAAAAAGAACTGTGTAAAGTTCTTTGTTTATAAATAAACTTATAGGTATTGTATATCAATCAAAGTACAACAAACAGGAAGTACAAGAACAGATATTTATAACGTTTGATATAATATTTCTGCATGTATTTATAAAATAAATGTTTGTCTGATTTATGTTTCATTTCTGGTTCTGGCTTGTTTCATGTTTTACAGCCCTGATAGCCATTGGAAGATACAGTATGACAATAGAGACAGTTGATGTGGGATGGTGCAAAGAAATCACAGATCAGGGAGCCACCCAGATTGCTCAGACTAGTAAATCACTCCGATACCTGGGACTGATGAGATGTGACAAGGTAAGAAACATTGTATAAAAAAACAATATCCCCATGTGTTTTACAAGCCACATTCTTAAATCTATTCAAGGAAGACAGTAAATGCAAGTTCTGCATATGATATTTTGGTCCTATCTGGTTGTTTAATATTAAAGTTATAATGCTAACATAGTTTTATATAGTTTCACTTTCTGAATTTCCTAGTTTCTGAATGATTATTATACATAATTCATTAACATAATAATCTGTCTAGATTTAAAATAAAAATCTAAAAATATCCCTTTCCCCAAAAAGACCAAAACATATGACTTTGTAAAAGTCATAATTTTGTCTCACATTTCTTGTTCATAAGTCATCATTTTAAACACAAGCGTAATATATTTACTTAAGATAACATAATTACAATCTAACCATTATACTTTATTAAATTATCCATACATTATGGACTGCTTCTTGCTTATTCAAAAACACATTGCAAATTGTAGGAATGAAACTTTAAAAAAAATTCTAATCTAAAAAAACCACTATGATTTGTTTACAGAGCATACTACTCTATACTTGTATATTTTGTGAGAGGCAAGACAAGCAAAGTACAGGCAGTCCTTGATTCAGCAGCCACATTTGACTTGGCTATTAAAGAAAGCTGTCATTAAGTGAAAATGTGATTGTGCTTAGGCTCTTATATCTTTATGGACCTTCAAAGATCATAAATGCGAAGATTGGTTACAAAATTATTATTTCAACACTGTACTGCAAATGGCTGCCGTATGGGTCAGTTGTTAATGAAGACTGCCATTATCTGAGAGTTTTATTTGAGGAATAGTGCTAAAATATCTGCTTAATTCCTTTAAGTTACGTCTTCAGTTATCTGATCAATTGCATATATATTTTTTGTGGGTATAATTAAACTTGATTGTACAATAAAAAAAGCTATTTTTTAAAAAAGTCTGTGTTTTCCCTTGAAGTAGTAAAATTTCAGTGACCTTGGTGTTCTAAACAGATTTTAGTATGCCATCACTTAAACCATGTATAATCTATGTACAGTATTGTCTATATTCTTTTAATTGCTTGCTTATGTTTTCCCGACTTGTTACAAAAAGAACTGCATGCTGTGAAGGGAGACAACTTAGCTAACAAGAATAAGAATCTGTGAGAGTGCTACAGAGCAAGTAGGGAAAACTGTTCTTGATTAATGGGGATATATATATTGGCTATCTTGATGAGAATGCTGTAAAGTCTGGCATAAGAGACACCATTGGGGGTCATTTAACTTGCTTGTTAAACCTCTGTGTGCAAGGGAAAGCTGAATAATAGCCATAAAAAGAACAAAATTCAGAAGTTGCATCCTGAATTTAAAATGTTTTAGATGCAATGTTGGCAGCTTAAGAGCTTCATTTCTCTTTCATAGTCAGAAAATAGAGAACTTTTCTTTCCTAACTTTTCATATTTCATGCAGAATTCATTTCTTTTTTCAACTAATGCTTTTAGAACATCATTACAGTAATATTTTGCAAGTAGAAAAGGTTATTAAATGCCATTGTGACAAAAAGATGTTCAGCCACGCACTTGGATGAGAAGTACACTTGGGTTCAATTTTTCACCTCTTAACCTTTTCTAAAATATTGAATAATGTTGCTATACCAGATAGACACTTCCCTTTGTGTGATGTTAACAGGTATGAAAGAAAAACTCATCAACACAATGACTATAAGCAATATGTAGAAAAAGATTCCAATATTCTCCCCAAAACATTATTTTATGACATAATCTCCTTGGAGTCTCTTTCATGTGTACTTCATATAAATTTAGAATTACTAAATTCTAACTAAAGCCAGCCTCTGGTTAATTCCATTGATTATATAACTGGTTCTAGGCCACAGATTACACTAGTGGCTATTGCTATTGAAAATAATCTATGAAATCTATGAAAATAATCAGATTAATTGATTTTTCATCAAGTTCATTAGTGTAGTTCTTTTGATTTTCATGCAGTTGAAGCAACAATTGTAAGGAACAAAATGGCTTGATAATAATATTAAGTAAATTATTGTTTTATTGTCCTGTCTAGTCTACTAAAGTAGAATAGAAATGTTAATCAAGAAAGGTGGATCTAAGAATTGTATGTTTTTAGCTGTGTGAATGAATAAGGTTTCTAGGATGAAAATATTGCATGACTCCTAGCCTAGTTGAGAGTAGTACTCTTCTAGAAGAAAATCATTAAATATAAATGTTTTTTTAAGAAGAAGAAAAGGCTGGTACCGTTAATGAAATAAGTGAAACTTCCCATGTACTCTCAAAATCCATTCTGGGACAGATTTTGAGAGTATGTGGAGAAAGAGAAGAAAATAACATTTTGTTTCTGAAAATCCCACTTGAATATGGGATTTGGGGGTTGTTGAATGATGGGCTCCCACTACTTGTGCTGTCTTCAATCTTGCTAGATGTTGAATTTTCTAAGATTTCACTGATCTTATCCTAAAAATGCAGGATTAACCATGAAGTCTATTTTTGTGATTTTTTTGTGCATAATATTTATCATTTAATCAAAATGAATAGTTACATATGTTTATTCAAAAGTAAAACATTTATAGATTTTTAATTATTTAAAATCTTGTTCAAAAGAAAGAAGAGAACTGTGAGTAGCAAAATTGGCAATATAACCAAACATATAATGAACCATACTTATATATGAACTATACTTACATCTTCATTTCAAAATAGGAAACAGTTTATAATTTTCAAAAGAACATGACATGAGTATTGTTACATTTATTTCCATTAGTTCACACACATTCACTGCCCAACGCAACTATGTTTAAATATATATTTATTTTAAACCTTAAAAAATAGAAAAGTGGAATTGTCTCAAACAAAGCACCAGTTTGCAGCTTTATTAAATAAATAATTCTAGTAGCTTCTATGAGCCCCAAATGTAGAAAATACTTGTTTAAAAAATATTAATTGAAGAATGTCTACAGTTATGTCCCAAAGTAATCCAATTAGGCTTGGTTTATACTGTTCTTTCCCAGCTGCATGAAAATATATATACAGTCTGCATAGGGGAGAAGGCTTAAATTTTTCTGTAAAAAGAAGTTAAGGGGCATCCCATTTGTCTGAACATGTTTATGATACACTGACATATTCTTTAATATTACTAAAAGGCATAAAGAATTATTAATAAATAGTGAACATTAAATAATAGTTATGAAGTAATTAAGAATTGTAGTGTAGGTAACATAAAATGTTTCTTCTTATTATGTCAAATAAAAATGGTTTTCACAATATTTTTTACTTAAGAATTGCAATGATAACTTTTGATTTTTAAGAAAAGACATTTTCTTAAGTAGGCAACATTTATTCCCCCCCACACACACATTCATATGAATAGCTATAATTTGCAGATATCAAGTAGCTTCATAATTGATTCCCTGAATTTTTGAAATTTTATATGTAATTGGATATCTGATACTCAAAACTCACACAATCCTATTAAAAGGTAATTTACTCCAATGCTTTCATCCACTTTAATCCCTTCCATCATGCTGCTTTATTTTAAATTTAGATCTACAACATTAGCTTTTTAAAATATATAATAAAAGATTTTTAAGAAAAATGAGAAACCATCTAAAGGTGGTTGCTAAATCAACTAATTAATCCCCCTATTATTAATAAAAATCATAAAGAGAAAGAACTTTTCAATACATATTTAGCAGAGTTGAATGCAGCATTAAAAGTTTTGTACAAGTGGTTTATCAAGTCTGATGTAGGAGTGCAAATAATTACTATTACATTTATATATATAATTTTAGTTAGTTACATGTACAGGTTGTATTAGTAATGTTCTATTAGTTACATGTACAGGTTGTATTAGTAATGTTCCATTAGTAATTTTTTCCAATTTATTAGTTTAATACTAGTACAGTATTTCTAGTTTAACATTTCACCCTTACTCAATTTGTAATAAGGAAGCTATACTAGATACCCCCTTCAAACAACAGGGTACTATATGGATCAGGTGATTGAGCTAGCCACTTGGGAATGAGTTAAGCTGTGAGAGAAACAACTCCTTCGTTTATTATTTTGCATACAGACTTCAGTGGTGTTTATGGCAGAACATGGAAATTATGATCTACTTCATAAGAATAATATATAAGAAATGGGTCTGAGTAAATTCACTTTGACAAAAGTAATGCATCAGTATTCAGGTAGATGCTAGCCTTGCAAGGTGCCGTCACTTTGTCCACTTTTGTTGTTTTTAATCCATAATTCAGACTGAAGCACATTGTCTGAGATGCAGATGTTTTTCTGTGACTGTATTATTCAACTACCCCTAAGCCCTCAGCACTGAGGTAATCACTGAAACTCTGTGGAACATCTCAGCTGAATAGATCAAGTGCCTAGCACTTCACACAGAATGATTTCACAAACCTTTTATTATGTTGTAGCTACAGGCAGAATTATAATTAGGCCACCTGAGAATGTTATTCATTCAACTATTAAGTTAAAAAAATACTTAAAAATAATTGAGAAAATAATACTCAGGATATAGTACACATAAACTTGTTAAAACCATTGAAAAGAAAGAAGATGGACATGTGAAAGGTTTGTAAACAGTGGAAATCTGAATAGTGGATATAGTGAATTTGATATTTTAAGCGTATAAATAGTTCACCAGGATTATTTGTTTGTCAAATTTGTATAGCTGACTATCTCCATACCAAACTCTGGGAAAAGCCAATCCCAAAAATAAAAGCAAAAACAATATAACGCCATATAAAGTCATAAAACAAAATTGATATATTGTAATATTAGATATTACAATCATTTCTGGAATAAGAACATGGTTTGGTTTGGCCTGTGAATTGTAGAATTTCCATAATTACCAGCAGTGCTTTTATCTGATATACATGGCCAATTTTGGGTTGAGTTCATAAAATAGTTTATTTTGGTCTTTATGTTATCCATTGCTGTCTATTGCCACAAGTCCCATAAATTTAGGTTTCTGTATTAGTTCCAAGAAAATAAGATGATGTTCATTATTATCCATCAGGTTGGATAGAGCCAAATCTTAAAGCTCGCAGTTATGAACCATACAAATGACATACTAATTGATACATTTGCTCTCTGATACTGGATATATAATACAACCCTGGTGGCGAACATAGGCATGCATGCCAGAGGTGGCACGCAGAGCCCTCTCTTTGGGCACGCACGCCATTGCCCCAGTACAGAGTATGCCATAGGGCAGGTGTCAGCAAGCCACAGGCTCTTTCGTCCCTCCGCTGCAACTCCTTGTCAGGTGATCCTACCACTGGCTGGCTCCTCCCCTTGCCCTGCCCTCCCAGTCACCCCAAAGGAGTCTTTGAGAGTTGAACGGCAAGATGCATGGATTTCCTCCGCCTTCTGCATTCCCACCCTGTGCTGAAGTGAACCAAATCAGTCGGGGTCTCCTTCCCCAATAAGCGGCCCCGCCAAGCCCACTTGCAAACTCCACCAAGTGCAGCTTCAAACGTTTGGCTTGTGCATCACCATGGCAGTGGCAGGGAAGGTGCACGCCTTGCCTGCTCCACTCTCGCCAGGCAGAGATGGGGCTCCATGCCGCCACCTTCCAGCCAGAGCGTCCCATTTGTTTGCTTGGCTTTTCCTGCCAGTCTCCACTCCCCCTCCACAGCCCAAGTGGTTGGATTTACACATGAAATTGGGCAGGAGAGCACAGATAGATAGATAGATAGATAGATAGATAGATAGATAGATAGATAGATAGATAGATAGATGGATGGATGGATGGATG
>JANHFL010002588.1:336335-353577 GCA_032468155.1 Oxyrhabdium leporinum | reverse complement strand
CCTAGGTGTCATTATTGACACCAAAAATTAATAACATATTATCAAATCCATCCTTCCTCCCCCCCTCAAAGAGACTGGAAAACCATTCAATTGGGATGGTTAGCGTGACTTTCCATCTTTGTGCAAAGAAGATTCTTGTTGCTGTCGACATATTTAGTAACTAAGTTCCAACTTTTCTTTCTCTTTGTCCATCCATCAAACCCAAAAGGAAAACTTCTGCTTTCGGTTTTATGTTTCTTTTAAGAACCTTCTGAATTCAGATCAAAATCTGATCCCAATATTTCTTGGCTTTATCACAGGGATGATAAAAAGTACCCTCTCTCAGATTTGATTGTGAAGTGGGCTGTTTGGTACTCTAGATGTGGCTAGAGAAGGGTAGAGATTTATAGACCTGGTTTTCTCCGAGAAGAATTTGAGCCTCTTTCAGAAGGAGGGGGAGGCTGCCAAAGTGAGCAAGCTTTGCAAACTGTCATGTAGGGGGACCCACAATTCCTGGATGTTCTATCACTAGGATGTTCTACCACTCCATTGGGACATGGTGACTTATCAATGCTTGTACGCGTTTATGTAAATGAATTCTTCAGAAGGTCTGTGGTGTGGATAATAAATAGGTTCTCCTGTTTTTTTTATTTCTAATGGGAGGCTCGGTTTGATCTCCTTTGGACTATGGGATCATGGCTCTCTGTCCCATTGTATGCTGGTATTACAATGAATGAGCAACCAAGAACTCGATGAATTGAACGACACCAAAACGTTTGGTTCTTCGTGATTTTGAGTGGCCACTGGACAGATTTCCTTCATTCTCTGAAGACAAATACTTCTGAGTTAAGCTTCAAAACCAAGATTTGTTGAGATCTTGTTAGTTGACTGGAGGGTGGATTTCTAGTTTGAGGAACAACCCTGAGGAAGCGAAAGGACAGCCCAAGGTGTAGGGGTGTCTGCAGGGTATGGCGAAGATGGAAACCAAGATTATGAGATTGGTGTTCCACGCCTTAAAAACAGACAAAGCTTCAGTCCAAACACCCACCATCTTTATGGACACCTTGACAAGCTGGCAAGAAAAGGACTGCTCCAAAGAGAAATAAAGAGATGGGATTTGAAGGGGAATAGATAATGATGTAGAAAAACTAAAATTTGAATGATGGCATAATCGAATTATAAATTTAATACGAAGAAATGCATATTTGTTGAATGTAATAGAGAGGACTGACAATAGCTAATTGGTATTAAAAATATGTGTTGAATATGGTGACTGATATAAAATAACTTTATAACTTGAATTGATAATACTAGCTAAATGTAATAAAGATGATTAATAATAGCCAATTTGTATGAAAAGGTACAACACCTGGTGATTGAAATAAAAATAATTTTATAGTTGAATAACGAATGAAGATTTTGATATCATAAATGTAATAGAGAGGATTAATAATGTTCTACTTATACTAAAGATTTAAAATAGAGTGATTGGCATAAAAATGACATATGGAAGTATTGTATAATTTGAGTTTTGGTGGAACTAAATGATGGATGCTAACTTGTTATGAAGATATGTAATGGTGTTAGAATTATATAACTTGGTTAACTGATATAAATATGAATATCAATTTATTTGTATTGAAGGTATGATACCCAGATACCACAGTGTTCACACAATGATATGTTTGTATAAGGATTAAAAATAAAAAAACTTTACAACCACTTTCTAGTGCGTGCCCTCCCTCTCTTCAGCTCTTAAGATATTTGGATTTTTTCCTCAGTTACACCCCACTCCCAAAACTCTTTTGCTCAGAACTTTAATTTCATCTTGTATAAAGAAAAAAACATCAGAAACAAGTGTTTGGGTTCAGGCATTATTCATGCAAAATGCATTGTTTGGTGTACATAATAGTTCATGTATATCACATTTTGAAAATCCTTATTTGCAGCTATTTTTTTCTATTTTTTTTCTTATTTTTACAACAGGATGCTATTTCTCAAGTTCTGGAGCATTTTGGCCAGTATTCCACACATTCAACCTAAGCCCAATTTTATCTGAAATATGCTCACACTATTCTATGCAAGTTATGACCTCTAATTTAGAGACTACTTTGCAAATTAGGAGATCATTGCATGTATCCTATCAACCTGTAGGCACACATAATATTGTGATATTTACTCAGGATGATCATATAGCATGTAGGCCTATCTAATTCACATCTCTTCGTCTTTTTGTAACTATTATGTATGATAGGGCCCACAAACATATATATCTAAGCAATATAGTTGTTAAAATACTGCTCAGTGTATGAAAGTATCATGTCTTCATAGAAGTCTGGGAGTTGCAGTCTCAACATCTGGAAGATGCCAACATTGGCAAAGGCTAATATAGGCCTTATGTGATCATCCACATATTGCAGTAACATTTCTGGTCAGTTTTAAAATGTGATTTACTGATATGTCTGAGCTGCCATAGAGCTTGTACCATTACAGATTTCATTCTGATTGATTAAAAGATGCTTCCTGTTTTTTAGACACATTCAGTGTTGCTATAATGTAGTTGTTTACAAAAGTGTTTAGAGCATGCAGGGTCTCTGTGTACTTGAAATAGAAGTTAAACCAATTTTCTATCCAAGTTGCTCTTCAGTTGACAAATCTCCCAATGAAGATTGAATGTTTCTATTATCAAAGCAGAAGAACTGTAGATTAAACCCGTCATTTATCCCTGTCATAAAATGCAATCACTGTTCATTCTCTGCACTACCTAGCACAATTGCTTTAGTTTGGTGTTTGCTCAGGGCAGTGGGACTGGAGGGGACGGGGGAGGAAATAACAATAGAAAAGAGATATTTGAAGAGCATCTGTTGTTGTTTTTTAACATGCCTTCACCCAAGGATTTTAAGACAATTAAATATATATTTGTGGTAAGAATAGAAAATGCCTTGGATATGTAAATTTATTTTAGTTCAACACTGGACTCAATAAAGAAGTACAAAGTGAACAATTGTAACAGAGGAGCACTATTGAAATTAAATATTGATGTATTTTAAAAATCAATAAAAAATTCTAAGGAAAGTTACCTAGAAGTCATGTTCTTAGGTTAATCTTGCTTTTTAATTTAAAGAATGATGGAAGCTGTCTGGCTCTGTGATATGAACTACAATCAGCTTAAAAATAATTGACAAATTAATCCCTTCACAGCACCGCAGTTGTAGAGATGTTAAGTTTAATTAGGCCTTATTGATTGCTTTGTATGATTGAGGAATAAAGGTAATATCTCTACTTAAGGTCTAGCACAGATATTTCTGACCTTCTAAGCTGTACATTTTAATTATTGATTGTGACGATTGTGGTTATTACAGAGGGAAGACTTTAATTCTTTTGCAATGAGAAATGTGGGAGAGGGACAAAATTGCCCTCCCTTCTCATGAAGAGATGGGTTTTTCATTGACAGCTAAAAATACATGATTCAGATTCATATATTCAGATTCATAGTTACCTTTTGCTTGATAGCCTGTCTAGACAGTATTACAATCACTCTGAATGATAGGATTCAGATTTCTACCCAGTATTGCTGCTGGAAGCCCAAGTGGCTGCTATATTACCCATTTTTGTGTTGTTGTGGCCTTTTCTGGAGATGTTACTTATGATTACAGTGGATCCAAGTGTTATTGCAATGAGTTCACTTGAAGATGCAATTAAAGAGTGTTCAGAAATCCCAACACATCTAAGATGTAGTGGGAAAATTGTCTTTTAATGTGATTATACTGCATAAACCTTGTTTCAAATCCATTGACTTTGGGTAGGAGTGCAATTCAAGATTCTTGTTCTTGTGGTCCAATATGTGTACCTTCTTCTTATAAACCTATTAGACTCATGTTCTTCTAAGGTGCTGGGCCCATGTTCACTGGAGCAGCCCACTCCCAGCCTCTCACCATACCTGCCCATGCCCATACTTATTCATACTTTGGAGCTTCTTTGCTTGGGATGTTAGACTTGTTTCACTTTTGTTTAATTTTAGCCAAATTATTAATCCTTTGAAGGATATTGCTCCAAAAGATTTTCTGATGATTTTAAATACAAACAATTCTGTATTTGAAAGATAGCCATACTCTTGTTCTTGTTTAGAGTAAGATTAAAAGACAGCATGTGGTATTATTAATAAATAATATATAAAATTATTTCTTTTACATGTAGGTGAGTGAAGTGACTGTGGAACAACTGGTACAGCAACACCCACATATCACCTTCAGTACAGTGCTACAAGATTGCAAGCGGACCTTGGAGCGGGCATACCAGATGGGTTGGATACCCAGTATGTCCAGTGCCTCTTAACTCATGATATGGCATTAAAAAAAAAGAGATTTAAACTGAACAATTCAAAATGGTTAATGATTTTTAATTAATATTTCTTGCTTTTTGTTAAATATATGTTTGGTGTATGTATATGCAAGAGTGAGAGCATGAGTGTATGGCAAATGTCTATTCAGTCTTTTAATAGAAATATCAGAAGAAAAATATGGTCAGATATATTTAATTTTTCTGAAATGTTTATTTGTCAATTTAAAATCTGCAAATCAATAAGATTTTGCAGAGAGCTTGCCCTTTTTTGTAAATTGAATGTTTACATAAACTAGAATACTGTTTGGATGTTTTTTCAAGGTATATGTTCATGATAGAAACAGTTCCTTAGAGATGCATTATAAAATTATTTTTGTTTGTTGTTTAAGAGCTTTAGGTTTTAACTTCTCAAGTGGGTTTCTTCTCGCTCTAAGGTTAGTTTCAGCAATGTAATATGTTGTTATGCCTTTTTGTTTCATGCTATTTCTTTATTATTAATAGTCCATAGTTCTTTTTAAATTGTAAGTTGCAATTCCTCTTAAATTAGAAGTAATAGATAATCTTAAATCAGATCAGATATTGCTAACCTCTTGTGCGTTTTTGAAATGCACATTTATGAAAATCTACAAAGGTACAAAAATATAACAGTTTTATGATAAATTTTATTTTGAATGGAATCTTTAATAAATGCTGAACATAAGCATAATGGCAATTTAAGCAGACTATCTGGTCTCTAAAATAATATTTTTCAGTTGTTTGTGAATGTATGTATTTCAGTGGATATTCCTTGATTACATTTCTACATCTTTTACACTTTCCAGTTTTGTACATCTTCATTTTAATTTTCAGCACTTTTTATTATTTAGATTTATAAAAAGTAGCATTACGGATTCAGGATTCCTGAGTGTGTATAGAAACTTCAGACTTGCATTTCCTGTATGCTTCTGCAGCATCTCAGGGGAGAAGGAAAGAAACATCTGCCTCCACTTAAACTTCCTGTTATATCTAAATCTGCAGGAATTGTAGTTAATTAAAAGTACGGTTAAGTCAAACAAGTCAGAATCAAACTATAGTATCTGTTTCTGGCCTATTTCTTTATATATAATTTTAAAAAGATGTTTGGAGATGTATTTCTCCAAAAAATGTTCATAATTTATTTTAAATTAGAAATGAATTGTTTTGCTCTCTTTCTATAATGCCCAACTGTTCTGTGATTCAGATCTTGTTCATAATGTTCATAATGCATTTTTATAAAGCATTCTCTCATCCATGCCAATATGGTAACTTTTTCAAAATACATGGAAACTCCTATAGGAAGTATGCAAGTCTATTCATGGGCCTTGGATTTGAGTAAAACTGTTTGCATGTGTTACCTACTGTACTTATAAAAACAAATTAGGCCATTCTCATAAATATCTTTATGCTGTCATTCACTCAGGTTTACAATTATAATGACAAGTTATAATGTGATATGTAATCTCAGATGGAATCTTAACAACTTTAAGAAAACGACAGCATATAAAACCACTTGCTCAAAATAATCTTTGTATGACCATGTATCTGCATTCATGTTAACCATAAAGCACCATACTGATGTAAATCATTCCTTAGTAAGAAATTTATTATCCCATCATATTATATAATCCTAGGAATAAATTTTATGGAATTCAATCTGGCCAGATGTGTATAGAATGACATTGTTATTCTTCATTCAACCTAGAATATCAAATGCAGTAAGGTAAAGAGAAGATTTTGATTATATTAAATACTTGATTCTGACTGTTGTAAAATCTTTTTTGATGAGAAACTTCTATCTAGAACCAGAGTTTCATTTTAGTGAGGCATACTAGTTATTTATCTATCAAATTTCTACACCGTTCATTTCACTTAAGTAACTCTGGTTTACAAAGAACATAATAAAACAATATAAAATATGACTAAAAGCAAAGTAGTTAAAAACAATTAAAACCAAAGTTAAAATATGTAAGTTAAAAGTGAAAATTAAAGTTTAAAAATTCACAAGGCTAAAAAGGTAAGCTAGATTGAAGGAGAACCCTGAACCCACCAGCCATTCCCAGGGCTCACCTTACCTCTGGGCTAAAATGTTCCAGAATACAGGGGAAACAGCAAAAAAAGGCCCGTCCTGGATCTTGGCAATCAAAATTCTTTAATGACAGGATTCATAACATGCCCTCCCTGTTTGACCAGGTATGATGGGTTCATGTAATTGTGACAAGAAGGTATCTTAGATACCCTTGCCCCCTACTGTGACAGATTTTAAAGGTGATAACCAATACTTTGAATTGGACTCAGAAGCCAACTGCTCACACCACTACATTCTGCACCAGTTGCAGCTTCCAGATAGTCTTCAAGGGTAGCCTCATGTAGAGCGCATTGCAGCAGTCCCTCTGGGAGATGACCAGGGTATGAGTAATTGAAAGGCTTCTCAATCCAGGAAAGGGAATTAACTGCGTGAACACCCAAACTTGAGCAAAGGCTCTCCTATTTTTGACTGCTATCTACTAAGAAATCAAATACTTCCCTATCATTTATAATTAAATTGAATCATTTTCATATTTTTATTGTATCTGATGGTATCAGCATTCTTTTATTATTATGTGAATTCCTCTGAATCCCCAAATTGATTAACTAAAAATAGATAGAAAATCACTATAATATATACAAGTGAAGGTTACAATTCAGGATAATTGACAAAGATACACTGAAAACAGAATAGTAGATAACCTTTAGAATGTAATAAATTAATAAAGGATTTTTTTAGATGTAACACTGAATTTGTTTTTTAAAGGTTAGTGCATTTTAATCCATAATATCAAATATTCACAATTGACCTGAAAGTTGTCATTTCTCTAAAAATGTCTGGCTAAACCAGACGACTTCAGGCAAAATAATTTAGAAAATAGCATTTATATTTTTGGTCTTGTTTCTTTTTTAGAGACTCTAAATTGTGATAAATCTCACTAATACAATTTTTTCAAGAAAAATATTCTGTTTTTCTTCTTTGATACGAGTACTAAAAGGGGATAAAAATAGTGATTTAATTATTAGAATGTTCACTTTGAAAATTACTTAATGGTAAGTAATAAGTAATTTTATAAGATCTTATCCAATGCAATATATGTAGAAAAGTTTTAAAGAGTATGTATTTCAGTAGGAATTGTACAGGAGGTCACTGAAGTTGAAATAAATTGTGAATGTGCCTTTACAGTGACCTATACAAGCTTTCAACAAACACTTATCAAAGTGGAATCACGATGAAAGTGAGATTTTTACCAACTGTAGAAGCTTTGCGCCAGCAATGACTAATGATAAAATATGCTAGTGTAGCTTTAGCTTTATAACACAGTCTGGAATAAAAACTGTGCTTTAATAGAAATATTTATATGCAAATTTTACATGATAGGTATGATTAGTGGAAAGGAACATGTACTTAACTCTAAAATGTCTGTCGGAATTAAGGCTTTTATTTAAACCTATAATCTTCCCTACTGTAACAATCATCTACTCCTATATCATTTTTCTGTAACAGAGTTTCACACTGAGAATTGGCATGGGACTAACAACTAGGTGCAGACTGAGTAAGAAACAGTTTTATGTGTACACATGGATCAATAAATCCTCCATATTCTTACCATTCATTCAAAACAGTATCAGAATACCATCTAATGACTAATCCAGCTTTGACTCATTCTTTGGAATAATAGCTTCAGCTGAATATGTTCATAGCCACCAATGTCACATATGTTGAACAATTTGAGTGCAATCCAAATAACATCTATAATCTCCAAACTTGTACACTGTATGGCTGCTCTTGTGGAATAGGATAAACCAATGATACCAATGTGGATAGGCCAATGATCTGGATTTTTGTTAAAAAAAATCAGGATAGTGATATTGGAGTGGTTTGATGCTGGAATCTTGAACTGAAAAATAGCTATCAAGTTTAGAATTAAAGTGGAAAAATAAATCATTGACAGAGCAATATAGTGCAAAATATTCTGTAACCATCTATGTATTAAAAGTGTAACTTTAAAGAATATATTAAAGGCAAGAAACCCCAAAACTATTTTGTATGAAGCACTCAAGCATCAGTTCAAAAAGCTAATTTTAAAAAATAACAAATTAATATTTAATATATGTTTCAACACTGTCTTATATTTACAATATTTAGAGACAAAAAATCCCTTCTTATGTTGCTTTTTACATGACCACTGTATTTATTCATTTATATTCAGAGGCCAAAAGATTGTGTACTAGAAGATGCAAGTTATAGAAGTCAATTGATGCTAATGCTGTGATACCTCTTTATTTTAAAAAAAATAGAGTAAAATAATTACAATAAAAATGCAAATAAAAATTACTTAGATAGTTATATGGTCCTTTAAGAAGTTCTCCAAGAAGTTCTAGTAGCAATTGCAATCAAGCAAAGTTTTGCTACTTTATTGTAAATTTCAGTGAAGCCACAGATAAAAATGGGCGTGGTTATGAACTCTGTATGAGAAGTGCAATCGAAAGAGTAAAAGGAACTCCTTTTGTATATTCTCTAGCCATGCTATCTTTAGCTCATAAAGAAGATGCAGCCCTGATGCAGCCCTGCTCTTTGGGGCCTTCCCACTGCAAGTTACTAGGCTGGCTTAGGCATTCTGAAAGTCTGAAAATTAATTTATAATTAATCAAACAATATATTAGTATTTCAGATTAATGATACAAAGACACCAAGTACTAAGCAATTGATAAAGAGGTAATATGCAAAGCAACAGTTTATCGAATGTAATGTGCTAAATTCCTACATTGCTATTTCTTGATATCGGTAGTAGTGTAGGCATTTTGTACATTGTATTAGATACACTCATTAAACAATGAAAAAAAAATCAGATATTTTGATTTTATTGGGATGAATTTAAATTTTCTTCAAATGTCCTATTTGAGACTTCCAGTGGGTCCTGTTATGTTTAAGTAAACCAACTTGATATCTATATTTTTGTTCATTTAATCATAACATTTGATGTTGAAAATGTGAATATTTGAATTAGATAACCAAATATATGTGTACTGTGTGTATTCTTGAGTTTATAGGCCTAGATTCCTCAGATGGCATTAACAAGCTCAGGAGTGATTGATTCACTGATTTAGTATTAAAGCAAAGAGAAGCACATATAACTGTATAGTAAAGTCTGCCAAGTGATTTCAAAGTAACATAAGGAATGAGACCATTGTTCCCTGCAACCTTCTGGTATTCATGATGAGTTAAGTGTTGCTGTGTCCTCCCTCTCACAGTGTCTGGAGGCTGTTAGGGGCTGGATAGGGAGCAATGGGTTGAAACAAACCCTTGCAAGACTGAGTGGCTCTGGGTTTGGGGTTCGTTGGCTCAGGAAGAATTGCCACCTTTGGTCTTGGATGGGGTGGCACTACCCTGAACAGACCCTATATGTAATCTAGGGGTTTTCCTGGACTCACGACTCCTGCTCGAAGAGCAAATGGTGGTCGTAGCCAAGAGGGCCTTTGCGCAACTGCGGGTTGTGCACCAGTTATGCCCTTTCCTGGACCAACACTCCCTACTCACAGTCACTCATGCCCTAATCACTTCCCGTCTTGACTATTGCAACACACTCTACATGGGGCTGCCCTTGAAGAGCATCTGGAAGCTGCAGTTGGTGCAAAATACAGCAGCCTGCATGGTTTTGTGCAGACCCCGGTGTGCACATGTATCGCCTCTCTTGCAGGAGCTGCATTGGTTGTCGATTTGCTTCCGGGTGCAATTCAGGGTGCTGGTTGTCACCTTTAAAGCCCTCCATGGCTTGGGACCAGGTTATCTGAAGGACTGTCTCTTGCCGGTCACATCTACCTGACCCATCAAAGCGGGGAGTAGGGAATGTTGCGGGTCCCATCCCCGAGGGAGATATATTTGGTGGGACTCAGAAGAAGGGCCTTCTCCATGGTGGCTCCCTCTCTCTGGAACATCATTCCGCCGGAGATTAGAATGGCTCCCACTCTAATACTCTTCCGGAAGGCACTGAAGACCTGGTTCTGCCAGTGGGCCTGGGGAACCCAGAGTGGGATGTAGCCCATTAAATGACTTGTGTGATCTGCTGTCGTCGGGGTGGGGAGTGGGAGTTGGGGGGTGATTTTGTTATATTGTACTTTATTAATTTATTTGATTCTTTTTGTTAGTTTTTATTTTAAATGTGGTTTTATATTCTGTAAGCCGCCTCGAGTTGCCATGGGCGAATAGGTGGCAATATAAATTCAGTAAATAAATAAATATAAATTATTTATTTATTCCAACAAGGGGATGCAATAAAATAAGACAAAGTCAAGCAGGAGTTATTTTATATGACAGTATGTACAAAAGTTCGGCAAAACACTAAAACTTTCTTCTATGATTTTCCTGTCATGGATCAGATCAGACCAATGGGAAATACTTGGTGACTCAGCAGTTGTTTATGGAGATTGATATCAACCCTGCAGTGACATTATTTATGTTTAAAAATTACATAGGCTGAAAGGAAAGAATATCAATTTGAAGAGAACTGTAAGAATATGAGCTGCCGATATTCAACATATTAGATTTGTAAATGCCATAACATATTTATTCAAAAATATGAGAAATGTCTGACTATATGATGTCATAAATATTGGTCAGTAAAGTAACAACACTGCTGTCTCTTGAGATGAGATGAGATAAATCTCAAGTAGCTTCTGCAGCATTAGAAACATTTACTGTAGCAAATTAGAAAAGATAATTTGAAAGATTTTGCAAAATCATTGTAGTACTCTCGAATCTGGATGTATTTAACGAGGTATTTGTAAACAGATTTTTTTGGGAGGCATTGATGTGTTGTTGATGTTAAACGCTAGGACTGTCTGCAATAAGGCCACATCCATTCATAACTGCGACTAGGCTAGTCCAGTCACGATTCCAAGGCATGATCATGTACTGGGAGTGGTTTGAGCATGGAACTCTTGAGAAAGTACTCATTAAAACTGCTGCTGTTAACCCAGCTACCTGTTTGTTAGATTCATGTTCCTCCTGATTTGTGAAGGTTATTCAGAAACCAACATGCAACTCAGCCCATGCAATGGTGCTGGTCTCCCAGTTTTGAAGGGGACAATGGATCCAACTGTTCTGAACAACTTTCATCCAATACTCCTTTTTTTTAAAGGATAATTGTTGAGAAGATAGTTTGGTTGCAGTTGCAAAAGATCTTGGAAGAAATTGATTATCTGGATTCTTTTCATTTGGGTTTCAACCCTGGACACAATACAGAGATGATTATGGTGGAGCTGAGATTGGGTCATGTAGGGCTTGGCTCCTTAACCTTTCAATAGTGTTTGATACCATCAACTGGGTTATTTTTCTGGACCAGCTGTGAGGAGTCAGAATAGGAAATATGGTGTTATGATAGTTGCCCTAATTTCTCTATGACTAATTCCAGTCAGTATTGATAGGTGTAAAGAGGATAAGCTTAAAGCCCTTGATCTACATGATACCTCAGGGTTCTACCCTACCTTCCTTTTTGTTTAGCATTTACATAAGGCTGGTGGGGAAAGTCATAATCAGTATGCTGATGATGCTTGTAGGGCAAGTCAAATTTTTCAACTTTACATTTCCAACCATTAGGGGGTACTCAAAAGTTGTCACATGCCTTGGATATTGTAAAGATACTTTGGTTACTTTAATATAATTTAGATGTGCTTGGTAAGTAACTAAATAAATATCATAACCTTTCAGACCAGCAATTCCCCAGGAAACAATTCCCCAGTACCATAAAAAAAGAACATTATTCTATGTGCAGTGAGAAGATATCTTTACCATTTTACTCCATAGAAAAGCTCAAAAACAAGAAAACCTGCTTGAGTGATTGCAGATAATCTGGTGTGTTTCATGAAGAAAAGCATTGACAAAAGCTTGAAGGCCCTTGGAGGAGATTCTACAAAAGTTAATACTGGCAATGAAGGTGGTGCCATGCACTGGGTAGAGGTCAAGCCAGAACATCCACTTGCTTGAGCTGACTGACTGGTCTGAAGGTGTATAGAAGCCACCTTTGACATGCAATAAAACGGAAATAAAGAAGTTCATTGATGAATCAATGCAAGTACCATAGTGGTCCTGTCATGCCCAATCAATAGAGAGATGTGTGAAACAGGTCATAGAGGCAACAAGCAGAGTGTATACACATGAAAAGCGTGTGAACGTTATATCAGAGGCTAAGAAGCAAGTCAGCAGCTAATGTCAAAGAACGAATCAAAACAAGACTTGATGAAACTTGCTTAAACATTTTTGTAACTCAGATAATTGCTTTCCGATGTTAGTTTATGATTGCATGGATTATTTTTTGCTTAGCTAGATACAATTCATGCAGAAAAAAACTTCAATTTTTGTAGCACAGGGTGTAGTTTTGAAAAGATAAAGTTAACAGTATTTGTGGGGTATATGATCAGACGTGGATTTACAATACGAAGCTAAACGTTGTACAATTGCAAAAATAACAGCAGATTTGAATTCTTGATGTAAAAACATTTTTATTACCCCTCACTGAAAAAATTGCAAAAATTAATTTTCACCCGATTAAATGACATATCCTAATGCTGTTATACATTTTGGCCCCTGCCTGACTAAATTATGCTCCCAAGGTCTTGTCCCCAAGCCTGAAAATTATAGAAGTGTGAATGGGGATGAACAGATTTGGGGCCAACCCTAGCAAGACCAAGTGGATGGGGATCATCAAGTTTTGGCCCTTAACAAAGTGCCCATTTTGGATCAAGAAGCATTTCTCGCTGTCACTCATGATTTCCCCATCTTGTGTTTGGACAATTGCAGTGCTTTATATATGGTGCTGCCCTCAGAGATCATATGGAAACTATAGTTGATCCTGAATGTGGCAGCACAAGCAAGGAAAGACTCACTGTGCACATATAACAGGCTGCTATTTGAATTTCACTGGTTATCAGTTGGGATTCTGAATACAATTCAAGGTGCTGGGTGTCATTTATAAAAACATATGACATAGGATTTAGCTCTTTGGGAAATTATCCATCTTCTATACTGGATTCTAGTCCCAAGTGCTGTAACAAAGTTGGCTTGCTTTCAGTGCCAACAGTTAATTGGTGTGATTTTGTGCAGTCTCATGTCCACTGAAGCAGGGTAATGAAGTTATTGTGGCAGGTTTTTTAAAAGAAACCCTAGTCCTGGCCTTTAAATGAAGTGTTGCTGCACAGAACCTAGCACTGGCTCCTGTGGAACCTGCCACTCTTGGAGAATCTCTGTGTTCAGGAATGTCTTTCAGCTTATAAGAAGTTTGGTTATTATCCAAAGCATGCTATATATGCTTTTTCTGTTATGCTTTTAAATGTGTTTGCTTGAGTTAATAATAAAGCTTAAAATCTCATTGTTCACTCAAATGCTTATTGTCTCTGAATTCGAAAGACCCAATATCCTGGGCATCTGATCATTTTTCTAGTTTAATCTTTTCTTCATAACTTCAGAAATTTCCTGTATTGTTATAGTTCCATTTATATGTTGTCTCTGTTCTGCTGTATTCCTCAATAATTTTTTTCTTTAGATATTCATCTATTTTCTCTAGGGATATGTCCCTTTATACAAAATAGAGTAATATTGATGAAATACATTTTGTATGGCTGCATTGTCCATTAATACAGCATTTCCCTCTTGTAATTTCAATATCATTTCTTTTCCCTTTATTTTCATAATTTATATGCTAGCCACTTCCCTGGTAAATTGGAAGCTCTTTTTTTTTTGCTTTACATAATTAATTTTTATTTCATTTATCTTAACTGTTAACATACTACAGATAATTGCCATTGTAGAAGTTTAATTTGTTGAGAGATACTTGTCATCTCTGGAGAATTCTTTAGGTCTTATTTTCTCTTTATTTCATTCAAAATAGCATGTTTTCTCTTGACTCTTCTTTTTAAAGTCATTGTTATATTGTATAAAATGATTTAAAATAAAAGAGTTACTTGCATCCCAATCAATTCTTAAGTCAGTGCCTTTATCTAAACTATTTTCAAAAATTCCTTTAGCTTTATTTTACAAACCTTCACTATTGCTTCTTTCCGTAGCAACAGTTTGCTACTCTTCATCTAAAAGAATTAGATTTTCTTTTATAAATCAAACTCATAAGACTATGAGCTGAACAAAATCTTTGCAATATCTCTACTTTAAAATTTCAGTAGCCAAATTATTAAAGTCCAAAGCATATCTATTCTTAAAAGATTTGTGCCTTTCAGAAAGTTAAGTATACTTTCTTATTTTTTTTGTCATTTTTTTTTGTCTTGATGTATCAGCCAGACTTAAATTGTCCATTAGATTTAAAAAACAAACAAACCTGTTGATCATTTGCCTTGAATAATTCTAATATTTTATTCAAAGGTTCTATTCATTTGAGGAGAAATCACCCCATTCCAATTCCGCATCAAACCACCAATTTTCATAAGAAAAAATATATATAAATTTCTCCATAAATTGTTTATAAAACTGCTTTGCCCTCATTTGGGGCATAAATTCCCAGTATCAAAGTCTTAACCGCACACAAATTAAGTTCCACACCAACAAATCTACGATACTTATCAGTCAATACTTCTGGTTTTAGTTGGGGAATTTATGCACAAAATTCTTTTTCTTTTGTTTCTTTTCTTTTGTTGCTACAGAAATAATTTCTTCACCAAATTTTTTATCAATCAAACATTTTACGTCCTTTTTCTAATAGTTATATTTTCCAGTTAAATATAGTTGCCTTTGTCCTTCTTCACCCAGAGTTTCTGATGTCAGTCTGATTGCTATCCTCCGAAATAATTTGAATTCTCTTTTAAATAAACATGATGAAAATCACAAAAAGATTCATTGCCATATAGTCTCGTGAATCCCAATGATATCCTTGACAAGCAATTACAGGCAGGGTTTGTCTGCCTTTCATAATTTACTGACTTGCCCTTGGTCATCACTGAAATCTTGCCACTTGTTATCAAGGTGCTTCTCATGGAAAGACTTCCATGGCTGACGTCTTAGCATTTTTATTGCAGGTGCCAAGGGGTGCACTATTGCCCTACTCCCAGAGTAAAATATTCCATTTAAATAGTTAAATCTAAACTTGTTGCAACAGTGAAGTACTTAGTTTGATAGCTGGGCAAAGAATGAATGACACTTTCTTTTCTTTCTTAGTCATCCTTTTGCGCATGTTTTCTGAACGACTTACAAAGCTATTCTCCATTACAGCTTTTCCAAATAATCTTATTTTTATTTCCTGACATTTTCAGTACCAGTATGTATGTGACTAGAGGTGGTTAAAACTAAGCTTCCATTCTTACAAACCGCTTAAAGGCACACTTCACCATTATCATTCAAATAAGAGAAATAGGGGGGAATTCAACAGCGAGCCTTCTCTCCACTTCCTTTCCTCCTTTTCCCCCTTTTCCTTTCCTTCCACAGCTCAAATATTTTTGGAAAGAAGCCTAATCCATGCTGTGAAATAATATGGGAACTTCAGAAAGACCTTGATCATGACTTTTACGGCCATTTTAGGGAAGCATACACATACATCATCTGTCTAAAAGAAACAACTAATCTACAATGGTGCCTGCTTTTAACATGTCACCCCTGGCAGCATATTTTAAAGTGTCCTCTGTTTATGGGGCCTGAGATGCCAGATTTGCTACCATCCGAACATCACAGCCACTGCAAGCTCTTTACACATTTCCCAGGCACGTTTGCTTGGAATCCAGTCCAAGGTTTCATTGTCTTTGAAGCAAAAGAGAAGCCCCCTAACAATGGGATAACATTTAACTGTCCCAGTCACGTAGAAGGAGCCAAGTGTATGGACTCCTAGCAGATCTCAAGGGATACTTTCTGTGATTGTCATTTTTATGAGAAAGTTCAATCTACCATTTTTACTTTAGCAAACTTTAGAACATAATGCTAGAAGTAGGCTGCAGTGTGAATAATGATCCAACCCCAGGTCTTACGGACACTGATTGTTTTTTGAACTTTCTGCTAGTTTCCTTCTTCAGCCACCACCATCAGCCCTTTGATGGAATACTTTGATTAGGACTCTGTGCAGTCAATGGTAAGATCATTTCAAAGTGGCAGGACCGCTCTCTTGCTCATGAAATACATGCAGGATGTATGGCTCACATATCTCCCAAAGCAATACAGTGGATTGTTTGTTTTGGGCTTCACATGTTTATCCATCTACAGTAGTTTGTAAATCATTGTTTCCTGTGGTGCATTCATATATCACATGAAACTAAAAATAAACAAACCAAGCTAGCATGATTTGTGAAGCATTGGAGGGCAATTTCAGACTTCCTTCGCTTCTTCTCTAACGAAGCTACATCAAATACGATACCTGATCCATTGCTCCATTTGTCTGAAATTTAGCACCGGCTTCACATAAAGTGGGTAGCTGAAAATAAAGCATATTTCAGAAAAGTTTAAACTATGAAGCTTACTGAAATAATTCACTCATTTAAGCCTGTCATCCTAGTGATAGATATTACATATGGCATCTTGCAGATAATCTGATTGACTTTTCTAAACCGGCATAGCTTTTCTAATCTGTAGTGATCTCCCTCTCATACTCAGGTATCTCCAAGATTTGTTAAGATACTGTTTAGATTCTTTTGTTTTATCTTGATTTGACCTAAAATAATTGATTGAAAGTAGGGATTCATATGTTATATTGTCACACAACTCTGTCTCATTATTAAACTTTTCTTAGTAACATGCTAGCAGAAACAGCACTTAGCACTTAAATATTGCTTTATAGTGCTTTAGAGTACTTTCTAAGTGGTTTACAGAGTCAACATTATTTATTTATTTATTTATTTTTTTACATTTATATACCGCCCCATTCCGAAGACTCGGGGCGGTTTACAGCTTATA